>JAXLNO010000600.1:25143-46106 GCA_038087875.1 Malacoraja senta
TGGTATTGACCCCAAAACACCAATTCACAGTCTATTTGTTCCTTTGCTCCTGACTCGGGCACAATTCAAAACAGTCTCACAACTCGAAACGGTCAAAATGCAACTTGAGAAAGTTCAGACCGCAAATTAAAGTGTCCACTCACATCCAATTCAGAGCAAATTAAGTCACAATAAAAAAAAAAGGCAAGAACGGGGTACTGATTGTGGATGATCAACCATGATCACATTGAATGGCGGTGCTGGCTCGGAGGGCCGAATGGCCTACTCCTGCACCTGTTGTCTATTGTCTTGACTGATCTATCTGTCTGTAAATTAAAATGTAATCGCTGCGTGGAGAATCCTTGTTGTAAATGGACCTGGGAGCCTGGGTAGTGGCAGATGAGTGTCTATGCCCACCCGTGAGGGTCACCTCCACGCCGGCAGAGCTTGGCCCGGATCCTGGCCCAGGTTTGGAGGTAGTCCTTGTTCCCCAGGGCCAGGGCGAAGGGCACCAGGGCGGCGCTGGCGATGCCCAGGCAGGACAGGACGATGTGGGCTCGGGCACCCAGGAAGCGGGCGTGTAGGTGGACTATGTAGGGCAGCCAGCAGCAGGCGAAGACCAGCAAGGAGCCGGCCACGCTCCTCGTGTACCTGAGGTTGAGTTGCTGTTCGAGGGAGAGATGGTGAGGCCGGATTGCACGGCCCGATGCTGGCGTTGGATCCGCTTCATCTGCGCCCGGGCCAGGCGGTGGAGGGCGGCGTTGCTGGCCCCCATGGCCAGGATCGACGGCATCAGCACCCCGTACACCTCCAGGTAGATGTACTCAGGTGGGAAGACGTGCCCGAAGTGGCAGCAGCAGCGGCCGGTGCGCTGGGCCGGCCAGCGGTTCCAACCCAAGATGGGCAAGCAGGCGAAGGCGAGGGGTAGCAGCCAGACGGCCAGAAGGGCCGCCCAGGCGCGCCCCCGCAGCCAGGCGCACCCCCGCAGCGGGTGCACGACGTAGAGGTAGCGGTCGGCGTGCACCAGCAGCAGGTTGGCCAGGAGCGAGAGGACCACGAAGTTGGGCAGGAGGTAGGTGAGGTAGCACAGGCGGTGGGGCCGAGCGGTGTCCGCGCTCAGGCCGGGCACCGAGGGCAAGACCAGGCCGGTGGCCAGGTCGCTGATGGCCAGGCTGAGGAAGAACCAGCCGGCCGAGTTGTGAAGCCTCTTGCTGCCTGCTATCCCCACCACCAACGCTAGGTTGCCCACCACGATCACGGCCGAGAACGGCAGGGTCAACCAGTGGACGAGGAGCTGGTGAGAGGCCAAACCATCCACGGGCACCGACTGGTTGCAGCATCCTTGGCCGCTCTTGTTCATCACAGTCAACTGCTGGCTCGAAGGGCCGAATGGCCTACTCCTGCACCTACTGTCTATTGTCTATCCCCGGGCAGCTACTGTCCAAGGGAACTATCTGTCTCACCTCAAGAGTCCTTGTTGCCAACCAGGTCCCCCGAGATACTGAAGAATTGTTGACCAAAATCCAAATCACGCCGAGGATTGTCCCACTATCCGAGTCTCCGTTCCCAACCTCCAAGCAGGTCTCCGGGGATCCGAGATACTTCGAGATACTTCGAGATACCTGATGAATTGTTGACCAAAATCCAAATCACGCCGAGGATTGTCCCACTATCCGAGTCTCCGTTCCCAACTTCCAAGCAGGTCTCCGGGGATCCGAGATACTTCGACAACCTGACTGGCGACGGCCCAGAATCCGAATCTCCCCTCCACTGAGGTCCTCTCTCTCCCCCTCCCCTCCAAGCGCTCGGTCTCCGGGGATCCAAGATACTTCGACAACCTGACTGGCGACTGCCCAGAATCCGAATCTCCCCTCCACTGAGGTCCTCTCTCTCCCCCTCCCCTCCAAGCGCTCGGTCTCCGGGGATCCAAGATACCTGGTCGACTATTGACCGAGGTCCGAATGTTCCCGGGACTGTCCCAACCTCCGGAGTCCCCAGCCTCTAAACCAACAGGTTATCGCTGGAGATCCCAGATACTTCGAGAACCTAATGCACCGCTGACCAATCTCCAGCGGGACAGTCCCACCACCGTGGTCCGCCGCTCCCAGCCTCCAAGCGCTCGGTCTCCGGAGATCCGATATTCCTGACTGTCTTCCTCCAAGAGGGTCTCAGCTACAATCTGGGTCTCACCCCGAAAGTCCCGTCATTTAAACCCCTCCGCGCTGGTCCCCGGGATGAATCAGGAGTTAGTTCGGCCACTGAAGAAAGTTAACATGATTTGCCAAACTTCTGACGTCTCCGCGCTGAGCGAGAAACTCGGCGGAAGGGGAAAAAAGCGTGCGAAAGATTCAGCAAAAGATATTTCCCAACCACTTCATAACTCAGCCCACTGAACCTTCCTTGAACTCATTCCAACGCGTTAGTGAAATAAAGAATTTGTCATTTGAGTAAAGATTCGAAAGACTGGGCATCTATTCACTGGAATTTAGATGGATGAAAGGCGATCTTATAGAAACGTATAAAATTATAAATAAATATAAAGACTGGACAAGCTAGATGCAAGAAAAAAATGTTCCCAATGTTGGGGGAGTCCAGAACCAGGGGCCACAGTCTAAGAATAAAGGGGAGGCCATTTAAAACTGAGATGAGGAAAAAACGTTTTCACCCAGAGAGTTGTGAATTTGTGGAATTCTCTGCCACAGAAGGCAGTGGAGGCCAATTCACTGGATGAATTTAAAAGAGAGTTAGATAGAGCTCTTAAAGATAGCGGAATCAAGGGATATGGGGAGAAGGCAGGAACTGATTGTGGATGATCAGCCATGATCACAATGAATGGCTGTGCTGGCTCGAAGGGCTGAATAGCCTCCTCCTGCACCTATTGTCTATGTTTCTATGTTTCCAAGATACAAATGAGGGAGGGGGGGGGGGGGGATTGAAACCTATAGAACAGTGAAAGGCCTGGATAGAGTGGATGTGGAGAGGATGTTTCCACTAGTGGGAGAGTCTAGGGCCAGAGGGCACAGAATCAGAATTCCAGGACGTTCCTTTAGGAAGGAGATGACGAGGAATTTCTTTAGTCAGAGGGTGGTGAATCTGTGGAATTCTTTGCCACAGATGGCTGTGGAGGCCAAGTCAGTGGATATTTTTAAGGCAGAGATAGACAGATTCTTGATTAGTGCGGGTGGAGGTGAAAAGGATAAAAGGGGGTGAGATCCAGAGAGGAGGAGTGAAATATGAAGCCGGAGGGTGTGTGCGGAAAGGGACGGGGGAAAAAGGGGAATAGACAATAGGTGCAGGAGTAGGCCATTCGGCCCTTCAGGCCAGCACCGCCATTCAATGTGATCATGGCTGATCTTCCCCAATCAGTACCCCGTACCTGCCTTCTCCCCATATCCCCTGACTCCGCTATCTTTAAGAGCTCTATCTTGCTCTCTCTTGAAAGCATCCAGAGAACCTGCCCTCTGAGGCAGAGAATTCCACAGACTCACAACTCTCTGTGTGAAATAGTTTTTCCTCATCTCCGTTCTAAATGGCTTACCCCTTATTCTTAAACTGTGGCCCCGGGTTCTGGACTCCCCCAACATCGGGAACATGTATCCTGCCTCTAGCGTGTCCAAACCCTTAATAATCTTACATATTTCAATAAGATACCCTCTCATCCTTCTAAACTCCAGAGTGTACAAGCCCAGCCGCTCCATTCTCTCAGCATATGACAGTCCCGCCACCCCAGGAATTAACCTTGTGAACCTACGCTGAACTCCCTCAATAGCAAGAATGTCCTTCCTCAAATTAGGGGATCAAAATGAGTGTACAGAGGAAGTGAAGGGTACAGGGTGACTAGTGGGGAGATGGTGGGAAAATGTGTGTGCATCCAGAGAACCAGCCTCCACCGCCCTCTGAGGCAGAGAATTCCACAGACTCACAACTCTCTGTTGAAGGGGGCAAGGGAGAGGAGCGGGGATATTACTTGAAATTGGAGACTTCAATGTTTTTACTCTTGGGGTGTAAGAACGGAGACGAGGAAACACATTTCTCACAGAGAGTGGTGAGTCTGTGGAATTCTCAGCCTCAGAGGGCGGTGGAGGCAGGTTCTCTGGATGCTTTCAAGAGAGAGCTAGATAGGGTTAGATAGGGAGTTTAGAAGAATGAGTGGGGGACCTCATTGAAACTTACAGAATAGTCAAAGGCCTGGATAGAGTAGATGTGGAGAGGATGTTTCCATTAGTGGGAGAATCTAGGACTAGAGGTCACAGCCTCAGAATTAAAGGACGTAGGAAGGAGATGAGGAGAAATTTATTCAGTCAGAGGGTGGTGAATCTGTGGAATTCTTTGTCACAGATGGCTGTGGGGGCCACAAGTCAGTGGATATTTTTAAGGCAGAGATAGATAGATTCTTGATTAGTACGAGTGTCGGCGGTTCTTCACACAGAGAGTTGTGAGTCTGTGGAATTCTCTGCCTCAGAGGGCGGTGGAGGCTGGTTCTCTGGATGCTTTCAAGAGACAGCAAGATAGGGCTCTTAGAAATAGCGGTCAGGGGATATGGGGAGAAGGCAGGAACGGGGTACTGATTGAGGATGGTCAGCCATGATCACATTGAATGGTGGTGCTGGCTCGAAGGGCCGAATGGCCTACTCCTGCACCTATTGTCTATTGTGTATTGTCTACCCAAGCGGGATATGAGGTGCTGCTCCTCCAGTTTGCTTTGGGCCTCACTCTGGCAATAGAGGCGGCCCAGAACGGAAAGGTCAGTGTGGGAATGGGAAGGGATGCTTAGGCAACTGCAGGCGACCAGTTTGTCGCCACATGTTCGCTGGGAGTCGTCTCCTCAGTCCCGCAAAAAGTCGTAGCGTCTTTCTGGTCGCCGCTAAATTTTCGATGTGTTGAAACATTTTCGGCGACAGTGGGTTTGACGCCAATGAGCGTAGCTTGACTTCTCCTGACGTAGGTGCTGTCGTTGGTTGTTGCCAGCATGCCGTAGGTTGTCGCTGGTTTTTCGGCTACCTGTTACGACTCTGACAGTCGCCGGCAGTTGCCTAAAACATCGCCAAGTGGGACAGGCCCATTAAGTCACCTGGTGAATCTGCTCTGCACCCCCTCCAGTGCAATCATCTCCTGCCCATCTATCCCACAGTGACCACCAGAACTGTGCACCAGAACTTGCTAAAGTCAAGTTGGAATCATGGGGTTACACAGTAGAGGATTATTCTGTACTAGACCAAGTGGGACCCGTTGGGCTCCGTTCCCCCAACGCAATAATCCACCACTCACCCGTTCCCCCAACGCATTATTCCACCACTCACCCATAGCCCCGACAGGAGGCTTGGTCCCCTAACGCAATATTCCACCACTCACCCATAGCCCCGACAGGAGGCTTGGTCCCCCAACGCAATGTCCCACCACTCATCCCATAGCCCCGACGGGAGGCCTGGTCCCCAAACGTAAGATTCCACCACTCCCCTGCCTCCCCCAGTACTTCCAATTCCAATTTCACTTCCCCTGGCCCCTCACTCCCCCCCCCAAATCACTTGCTGCCAGGACCACGACTAAGTGTTCTATGATGGCAACATTGTTGCAAATGTCGGGTGGAGGACTGTGAGATCCCATTGTGACGTCATAGCTGCAACTGCCAGCACTGGAGTGTCGAAGTGATTATCAAAGTGGATTTAGTAAACTTCAAAAAATGTGATAACTTGTGGAATATAACATCAATCTGAACGAAACTTGATACAAAAAACCACAGGTCAATGGTGAGTAAGGTGTTTTTTGCGCTTTTGGTGTCATTCCTTGAGCTCACCAATCACAGACATGTAAACAAGACAAGACTTTTAGTAATATATAGACAGATAGACTGTTATACAAGATTAACAAACTCATCAGGAAGGCCGGCTCCGTCCTGGGGGCGGAGTTGGAGTTGGATTCACAGGAGGTTGGTCTTGGAGGGGAGGATGCTCCTCAAACTGCAGAGCATCTTGGACAATACAGCTCACCCCCTCCAAGACACACTCGTCAACCTGAGGAGCACCTTCAGCAACAGACGTATTCCACCAAGATGCAGCACAGAACGCCACAGGAGATCCTTCTTGCCTGTGGCTATCAAACTGTACTCCTCCCCCTTCTGTCGTGGGGTAGACTGACTCCCCTCCCTCCCCCCCCCTTCCCACCCCCTCCCCTCTCATATCTTTGCACACCCCCCAATCCTTTCCACTGGTCACTTTAATTTCATGTTGCATGTATCTTGTGATAAATGACTGTTGGTCAATTTCCCTCCTGGGATAAATAAAGTTCTATCGGTTCATATCGTATCTTTCAGCAGAAAGGTTCCGTCCTGAAACGTCATCTGTTCCTTATCTCCAGAGATGCTGCCTGACCTGCTGAGTAACTCCAGCATTTTGTGCCTATCTTCGACGGAAACAGGTCAGTACAGTACAAACTCCGCACAGACAGCGCCCGTAGTCGGGATCGTTACCGGGGCGACCTCTTTTCCTTTTTCCTTGGGGGTTCCATTTCAGGGCTTGCCGGGTGATGTTTGTGGCCGGTTTCCTGAGGGTGCGTCCAATCCAACTTCATTTTCTTTTCTTTTTTTCTTTTCTTTTTATTAGAAGCAATTGTATAAAGATAAAACATACGGCATCTAAAATGATACAATTATTGTACAGCTTCATTTTTAACCTTATAACCTAAATTCTGAAAATGAAAAAAAAAAAGAAAAAGAAAACAAGAACGAAAAGAAGTAAAAAGTGAAAAGATAGATTGAAGAAGAACAGAAGAAAATCCCCAGACTACCAAAGCAGTGTCGGAGAAAGATATAGAAATAATTAAAAAAAAGAAAAAGAAAAGTGGAGATATACCTTGCCCCTCATCCCCCCGCCCACCTCACCCAACCCAGCATCGGATTTAAATTTAAATTTGTGTTGCACCATACTATTGTTGTAAGAATTCGGTAAAGGGTGACCATGTCTTAAGAAATTGATCTGTTTTTTCCGCCAAGACTAATATTTTCCAAATGTAGTGTCACGACTCCATTTTCTCCTTCGAATTTGTAAGTCAATGGGCTCCTGGCTTGTTCTTTTCCACAGGTCCACATTGCTTACTTTGTCTCTCCACCAGATGTTAAGTCTTCTCCTAAGGCCGGTGTTAGTGAATGTTCGCAGCTCTGTTCGCAGAATGTAGTGTGTTTTGTGGTTTTCCATGTCACTGATCCATACATCATCACTTGTTTCACAAGATGCGTATTTTGGAGTTGATTGAGATGTGTTTTGAGCTCCATATCTTCCTGAGCATGTTAAACAGACAATAGGTGCAAGAGTAGGCCATTCGGCCATTCGAGCCAGCACCACCATTCAATGTGATCATGGCTGATCATCCCCAATCAGTACCCCGTTCCTGCCTTCTCCCCATATCCCCTGAATCCGCTATCTTTAGCTCTCTCTTGAAAGAATCCAGAGAACCTGCCTCCACCGCCCTCTGAGGCAGAGAATTCCACAGACTCACAACTCTCTGTGTGAAAAAGTGTTTCCTCGTCTCCATTCTAAATGGCTTACCCCTTATTCTTAAACTGTGTGGCCCCGGGTTCTGGACTCCCCCAACATCGGGAACATGTTTCCTGCCTCTAGCATGTCCAAACCCTTAATAATCTTGTATGTTTCAATAAGATCCCCTCTCATCCTAAATTCCAGAGTATACAAGCCCAGCCGCTCCATTCTCTCAGCATATGACAGTCCCGCCATCCTGGGAATTAACCTTGTGACACCTCCCTAGCCTTATTGAGTCTGCCTCTGCCCCTCCGGTGATGTCCACAACACTGCCTAGATGTGTGAATGTCTCTACCTCCTCTAGAGCTGTGTCGTGCATAAGGATAGGGTTGCTGGTTTTGGAGTGGATCCTCATCACCTGTGACTTTACTGTATTGGGTGGAAGACCAAGTTAGAAAGTCATGTTACAGCTCTATAGTACTTTGGCAGGCGGCATTTGGAGTATTGCGTGCAATTCTGCTCTCCCGTTTATGGGGTGTTTAAGAAAGAACTGCAGATGCTGGAAAAATCGAAGGTAGACAAAAATGCTGGAGAAACTCAGCGGGTGAGGCAGCATCTATGGAGCGAAGGAATAGGCGACGTTTCGGGTCGAGACCCTTCTTCAGACTGATGTGGGGGTGGGGGAGGCGGGAAGAAGAAAGGAAGAGGCGGAGACAGTGGGCTGTGGGAGAGCTGGTAATGGGAGGGGAAGGAGGGAGAAAGCAGGGACTACTTGAAATTGGAGAAGCCAATGTTCTTACTGCTGGGGTGTAAACTGCCCAAGCGAAATATGGGGTGCTGCTCCTCCAATTTGTGGTGGGACTCACTCTGGCCATGGAGGAGGCCTAGGACAGAAAGGTCGGATTCGGAATGGGAGGGGGAGTTGAAGGGTTGAGCCACCAGGAGATCAGGTTGGTTAATGCGAACTGTGCGGAGATGTTGGGCGAAGCGATCGCCAAGCCTGCGCTTGGTCTCACTGATGTAGAGCAGTTGACAGTTAGAACAGCGGAAGGAATAGATGAGGTTGGAGGAGGTGCAGGTGAACCTCTGCCTCACCTGGATAGGCTTTAAAGAGGGTGCAGAGGTGGTTTACCAGAATGCTGCCTAGATTAGAGGGCATTAGCTGTAAGGAGAGGATTGACAAACTTGGAATGCCTTCTCTAATAAGCATGTAATAAGCATTATACAATTAGTTGTGGCGTAGATAGGGTAGACAGTCAGAACCTTTTCCCCAGGGTGGAGCTGTCCAAGACTAGAGGGCGCAGCTTTAAGGTGAGAGGGGCAAAGATTTAAAGGAGATGTGTGGGGCAGCTTTATTTACACAGAGGGTGGTGGGTGCCTGGAACGTGCTGCCAGGGTGGGGGTGGAGGCAGATACGATAGTGGTGTTTAAGAAGCTTTTGGATAGGCACATGGATATGCAGGGAATGGAGGGATACGGATCACGTGCAGGCAGGAGATTAGTCATAGTCACAGAGTGATACAGCATGGAAACAGGCCCTTCGGCCAAACTTGCCCACACCGACCAACATGTCCCATCTACACTAGTCCCACCTGCCTGCATTTGGCCCATATCCCTCCAAACCTGTCCTATCCATGTACATGTCTAAATGATTCTTAAACTTTGTGACAGTCCCAGCCTCAACTACCTCCTCTGGCATCTTGTTCCATACCCCCACCACCCATTGTGTGAAAAAGTTATCCCTCAGATTCCTATTAAATCTTTTCCCCTTCACCTTAAACTTATGTCCTCTGGTCCTCGATTCTCCTACTCTGAGCAAGAGACTCTGTGCGCCTACTCGATCTATACGTCTCATAGACAATAGACAACAGCCAATAGGTACAGGAGTAGGCCATTCAGCCCTTCGAGCCAGCACCGCCATTCAATGTGATCATGGCTGATCATCCCCAATCAGTATGTTCAAGAAGGAACTGCAGATGCTGGAAAATCGAAGGTAGACAAAAGTGCTTGAGAAACTCAGTGGGTGCTGCCGCACCCGCTGAGTTTCTCCAGCACTTTTGTCTATCCCCAATCAGTACCCCGTTCCTGCCTTCTTCACCATATCCCCTGACTCCGCTATCTTCAAGAGCCCAATCTAGCACTCTCTAGAAAGTATCCAGAGAACCAGCCTCCACCGCCCTCATGATGTTGTGATTGAATTTAACTTGGCTTCATGTCCGGAGAGGACTCGGTGGGCTGAAGGTCCTGTTTCCACGCTGCGTCTCCAAGCTAACCTAAAGGTTTTAGAACGGAGACGAGGAAACACTTTTTCTCACAGAGAGTAGTGAGTGTGTGGAATTCTCTGCCTCAGAGGGCAGTGGGGGCCAGTTCTCTGGATGCTTTCAAGAGAGAGCTAGATAGGGCTCTTAAAAATAGCGGAGTCAGGGGATATGGGGAGAAGGCAGGAATGGGGTACTGATTGGGGATGATCAGCCATGATAACATTGAATGGCGGTGCTGGCTCAAAGGGCCGAATGGCCTACTCCTGCACCTATTGTCTATTGTCTACTGTCTAAACTAAAAGAGAGCAAATGGTTAACGTGAGCGGCAAAGATATCAAGGTGGAATATATGTGAAGAAGAATGAAAATGTTGAAGGAAAAACAAATACCAGAGCTCTGATTTGCTATTAGTGTACAACATAACTCTGACTGCGCTGAAGGGGCAAATTCCATCTGGGAATAAGTTCTAATCGCTCCATCATCCCACCACAAACAGCAACATTCAAAACCTTTTATGGAGCAAGTTTCGGTGATCAGATACAGAACTCTGCAGATGAAATATTTATAGAAACTCCCTCCCCCAAAGTGACAACTTGCAGGGATAATACTGTCCGCAATGCGTTCCCAGCATCGTCCCTTGTAAACACAGACGGCTTCAGGAGAAAACTATAGACAATAGACAATAGGTGCAGGAGGAGGCCATTCGGCCTTCAAGCCAGCACCACCATTCAATGTGATCATGGCTGATCACCCACAATCAGTACCCCGTTCCTGCCTTCTCCCCATATCCCCTGACTCCACTATCTATAAGAGCCCTATCTAGCTCTCTCTTGAAAGTATCCAGAGAACCCTCTGCCCTCCACTGCCCTCTGAGGCAGAGAATTCCACAGACTCACAACTCTCTGTGTGAAAAAAAGATTGTTAAGGGTTTGGACACGCTAGAGGCAGGAAACATGTACCCAATGTAGGGGGAGTCCAGAACCAGGGGCCACAGTTTAAGAATAAGGGCTAAGCCATTTAGAACGGAGACGAGGAAACACTTTTTCACACAGAGAGTTGTGAGTCTGTGTAATTCTCTGCCTCAGAGGGCGGTGTGGAGGCAGATACGACAGTGGAGTCTATGAAGCTTTTAGATAGGCACATGGATATACAGGGAATGGAGGGATATGGACCATGTACAGGTACTTTGTCTTGACATCGTGTTTGGTTAGCGGAATCTATAGGGAGGTTGCACGGCCATCGAGGTCCCGACCCGTGACCCGTACTGTTGCCACGCAACGCCAACTGGAGTACACGCAGTGAATCAGACTTACGAGTGGTGTGTGGCAAAGTAAGTTTTCTATCATTTTGCTATTAAGATGTATATTTTGGCAAATAATAAAATGTCCTGACAGCTTAAACACCCATTCCCTTTCAAAGATATTGTCAATTTGCTGAGTTTGTTTATGTCCAATTAACAGCTAACAATTATGCAATTCCTTGGCTTGCATCTGAGTAAAATGTAATTCAAAACCCACGTACGGTTTGCGATTTTTTAAATTATAAATTTAGCTTCAGAAGCGTTTTCTTTTGGTATGTAAAAACCCACTTGAGAACCATGGGCGATTTTAAAATTTTACAGCCAGATTTATCACTTCTGAAACTTTTTAGATACCAAAGGAATCAAGAAAAAACACTAATAATGCCTTACTGTTGATGAAATGCAGTGAGCAAACGCGATAATTCCCAATATTTTCAATCTTGATATCTGCACGGCGAATGTTCGCCAACCACTTTAGCTGTTGTTGTCCCTTCAACTGCCACTTCTCTCTACCATAATCTCTCCTCACTTTTGGAATTCTGAAGTAGGATAAATGTCTCTCAAGCTTACCCCGATTCCTACAATTATTTACAGCGCACAAATTGACCATTTCAGCGTTTTATAACGGGTAAGAGAGTACACGTTTCGTGTATTAACAGTACGTGCCGGAAGCTGCCATGTCCTCCACATGGAGTGAGCTGCTCCGTACGTCACGCCCTTTGACCCGATGACCTTACGTGCAACCCCCCCTATAGGACATAGATTTAAGTTGAGGGGAGGAAAGATTGAAACTCAGAGGGGGGTCCGTATCTGGAATGAGCTGCCGGAGGA
Organism: Malacoraja senta; assembly: GCA_038087875.1. Taxonomy (NCBI): domain Eukaryota; kingdom Metazoa; phylum Chordata; class Chondrichthyes; order Rajiformes; family Rajidae; genus Malacoraja; species Malacoraja senta. Next base: position 36,986 of record JAXLNO010000600.1, read on the forward strand.
AGCCACAGGAATGGATACAATTACAAATTGACCCTATTCTAAAGTTCTGAAAGCTTTTAGAAAAATAACAGATTTCCTTGGTTCTGAGGATGTTCCGCAGAGAATCTGCCGAATCTCCAATAATGTAGACTTCAGCGACCACCCCGTACATTAACACTATCCTACACACGAGGGACAAATTACAGAAGCCAATTAACCTACAAACCTGCACGTCTTTGGGATGTGAGAGGAAAGCGGAGGAAAGGGGTAGGATAGGGACCCACAATCCCGTTTATGGTGGAGAGGGTCAAAAACTTCAAATTCCTGGGCGTGCACATTTCCGAAGATCTTTCCTGGTCCCAGCACAGTGATGCAATTATAAAGAGGGCACATCGACGCCTCTACTTCCTGAGAAGATTAAGGAGAGTCGGTAAGTCAAGGAGGACTCCCTTGAACTTCTACAGTAGAGAGCATGCTGACCGGTTGCATCGTGGCCTGGTTCGGCAACTTGAACGTCCAGGAGCAGAAAAAACTGCAGAAAGTTGTGACCACTGCCCAGTCATCATCGGCTCTGACCTCCCCACCATTGAAGGGATCTATCGCAGTCGCTGCTTCAAAAAAGGCAGCCACCATCATCAAAGACCCACACCATCCTGGCCACACACTCATCTCACCACTGCCATCGGGAAGAAGGTACAGGAGCCTGAAACGGTAACATCCAGGTTCAGGAACAGCTTCTTCCCCACAGCATCAGGCTATTAAACACAACATCAAATAAGCTCTGAACAATAACAGTCTATTATTACTATTGCACTTTATCTGATTATTTATTGTGTATATATATATGGTCTATGGTCCATAGACACACTGAATGTTTATCTCATGTTCTGTATTGTGTTTGCATATTCTGTTGTGCTGCAGCAAGGAAGAATTTCATTGTCCTATCTGGGACGCATGACAATAAAACTCTCTTGACTTGACTCTTGACTCGGAGAAAACCCACGCAGTCACGGTGAGGACGTACAAACTCCGTACAGACAGCACCCGTAGTCAGGATCGAACTGGGTCACTGGCGCTGTGAGGCAGCAGCTCTAACCGCTGTGCCACCGTCTATTGTTGTAAACCAGCACCTGCAGTTCCTTGTGTCTACATCCTCCATCCTCTACCTGTTTATGTGCCTGTCCACAAGCCTCTTAAACACCACTATCGTATCTGCCTCCACCACCACCCCTGGCAGCGCATTCCAGGCGCCCACAACCTCCCTGTATTAAATAAAACATGCCCCGCACAGCGTGGCTACTGCCTTACGGCCCCAGAGACGCGAGTTCCATCCTGACTACGGGCGCAACGGTAGAGTTGCTGTCTCACAGCGCCAGAGACCCGGTTCGATCCCGATCTCAGGTCTTGTCAGCACAGAGATCTCCCTGTGACCTGCGTGGGTTTTCGTCAAGATCTTCGTTTTCCCTGCACTCCAAAGACGTCCAGGTTTGTAGGTTTATTGGTGTGGTTTAAATGTAAAATTGTGCCTTGTGTGTGTAATGTGCAGGGATCGCTGGTCGGTGCGGACTCGGTGGGCCGAAGGACCTGTTTCCACACTGTGTCTCTGAACACTAAAGTATATAGACAATAGGTGCAGGAGTAGGCCACTCGACCCCTCTAGCCAGCACGGCCATTCAATGTGATCAAGGCTGATCATCCACAATCAGTACCCCGTTCCTGCCTTCTCCCATATCCCCTGACTCCGCTATCTTTAAGAGCCCTGTCTAGCTCTCTCTCGAAAATATCCACAGAACTGGCCTCCACTGCCCTCTGAGGCAGAGAATTCACAAACTCACAACTCTCTGTGTGAAAACGTTTTTCCCTCGTCTCCGTTCTAAATGGTTTATTCCTTATTCTTAAACTGTGGCCCCTGGGTCTGGACTCCCCCAACATCGGGAACATGTTTCCTGTCTCTTGCGTGTCCAAACCCTCAATAATCTTATATGTTTCAATAGATCCCCTCTCGGGATGGCGGGACTGACATATGATGAATGAATGGATTGACTGGGCTTGTATTCACTGGAATTTAGAAGGATGAGAGGATATCTTATGGAAACATATAAAATTCTTAAAGGATTGAATAGGCTAGATTCAGGAAAAAAAATCCCGATGATGGGGAGTCCAGAACCAGGGGGTCACAGTTTAAGAATAAGGGGTCGGCCATTTAGGACTGAGATGAGGAAAAACCTCTTCACCCAGAGTTGTGAATCTGTGGAATTCCCTGCCACAGAAGGCAGTGGAGGCCGATTCACTGGATGTTTTCAAGGGAGAGTTAGATTTAGCTCTTAGGGCTAAAGGAATCAAGGGATATGGGGAAAAAACTGGAACGGGGTTCTGATTCTGGATGATCAGCCATGATCATATTGAATGGCAGTGCTGGCTCGAAGGGCTGAATGGCCTACTCCTGCACCTATTGTCTATGTTTCTATGTTTACTTTTGCATTTCTTTGTTCATTCCTGTCCCTCTGTTTCACTGCCCGGTGACGGGTGGGAGATTGCAACCTTCACGTGGTCCACCCTGTTTCGACTAATGCAATCAACCCGACGTGCACAAACAAGATCAAATAGAACAAGTTGAACCACAACTCTAGGCATGATCATATTGAATGGCGGTGCTGGCTCGAAGGGCCGAATGGCCTACGCCTGCACCTATTTTTTCTGCTTCTCCAATTTGCGTTGGGCCTCTCTCTAACAGTGGAGGAGGCCCAGGACAATAAGGTCATCGTGGGAATGGGAGTTAAAGTGTTTGGCATCCGGGAGATCGCCCATTCCTTCTCTCCAGAGAAGCTGCCTGTCCTGCTGAGTTACTCCAGATTTTTGTGTCTTTCTTCGGTGTAAAACCAGCATCTGCCGTTCCCTCCTACTTATTTTATCTAATCCCATCTGTGCTTCTCATGTTATATACTTCCAAAGAGCTGATGCAAGTATGTAAAACCTTGCAGGACATCTTGAGACGAAGCACCAATCAATCCCAAATATTCCACACAGATCGCCAGGCTCAGTCAGGTCCTTGGCTAATGTGTCTGTGCTTATCGTCAACAAAATATACTTCAAATATTTAGACTTACTCTTGTTACAAGAATATATAAATATATATGATACGCAACTAATCATCAGCTCAGGATGTTTTAACACCCAACTCCCCACATAGCACCACCACCGTCCACGACCACCACCACCACCGCCCACGACCACCACCACCGCCATCCACGACCACCACCACCACCACCACCGCCCACGACCACCACCGCCCACGACCACCACCACCACCATCCACGACCACCACCACCACCGACCACGACCACCACCACCACCGACCACGACCACCACCACCACCGTCCACGACCACCACCACCACCACCGACCACGACCACCACCGCCCACGCCCACCACCACCACCGCCCACGCCCACCACCACCACCCACGACCACCACCACCGTCCACGACCACCACCACCGTCCACGACCACCACCACCACCACCGACCACGACCACCACCACCACCACCCACGACCACCATCACAAAGTTGAAATTATATTTGGTTCTTCACACCTCAACCTTTGAGTGGGGCTCATGTTGTCGATCTCCCCGTGGTGAGCCCTGTCAACTGACCTCAGTCAGACGAGCGACAACAAAAGAGACAGCAGCAGCGCCGCAGCTTGTCGCCAACCAACCATGCGCCCTTTATAGGGCGGGCACCTACGGATGTCGAACCGGATGGCATCATCCTGCTGCAGACTTCTGCTGCCTCAAACGCAAGAAGTGGAACCTTTGTGCCAGTCCAATATCTACCTACAACTTAAAGTCATGTATGTTTCTGCTCCAGAAGCACCCAAGATAGGTTCAGTTTAGTTTATCGTCACGTGTACCGAGGTACAGTGAAAAGCTTTTGTTGCGTGCTAACCAGTCAGCGGAAAGACAATACATGATTACTATTTGAAGAAGGGTCTCGACCCGAAACGTCACCAATTCCTTCGCTCCATAGATGCTGCCTCACCCGCTGAGTTTCTCCAGCATTTTTGTCTACATGTTTACTATCGATTATTTTACAATGTATAGATACATGATAAGGGATTAATGTTTGCTGGAGTAACTCTCAGGCAGCATCTGTGGAGAACATGGATAGTTGACGTTTCACAGAGTGCTGGAGTAACTCAGCGGGTCAGGCAGCATCTCTGGAGAACATGGATAGGTGACGTTTCACAGAGTGCTGGAGTAACTCAGCGGGTCAGGCAGCATCTCTGGAGAACATGGATAGGTGACGTTTCACAGAGTGTTGGAGTAACAGCGGGTTAGGCAGCATCTGTGGAGAACATGGATACGTGACTTTTCGGATTGCATCCCTTAGTCAGACAGTCTCCAGTCTTAAAGAGGGTTTCCGACCCGAAACGTCACCTATCCGTGTTCTCCAGAGATGCTGCCCGGTCCACTGAGTTACTCCAGCACTTTGTGTCTTTCTTTGTAAACCAGCATCTGCAATTCCTTCCTACACATTTTGTCGGGGCCAGTGTGCACTGATGCCTCGCGTAATATTCGATGTCCATTACACCACAGGAGATCATAGAAGCAGTCCTAAGCAAGGCAATTGGAGCAATATCTGGAGAGATGTGTTGCTTACGGGAGTGTTCATGTCCATAAGTCATAGGAGCAGAATTAGGCCATTGGGCCCATCAAGACTACCACACACCCACATCAATCACCCACATACTTCCTGTAATGAGCATGACATGTGTGAGCAGAGATAGGTCCAATATTGAGCAAAGCTCGCGGCACACTGTCCCGTCAAACACTCCCAAACCAGGTACTCCTGGAGGAGCTACAGGGAGAGGTTGAGTAGGCAGAGTGCATTCCTTGGAGCGCAGGAGGATGAGGGGTGATCTTATAGAGGTGTATAAATCATGAGTGGAATAAATCGGGTAGATGCACAGAGTCTCTTGCCCAGAGTAGGGGAATCGAGGACCAGAGGACGTAGGTTTATGGTGCAGGGGAAAAGATTTAATAGGAATCTGAGGGGTAACTTTTTCCACACAGAGGGTGATGGGTGTATGGAACGAGCTGCCAGAGGAGGTAGTTGAGGCTGGGACTATCCCAACGTTTAAGAAACAGTTAGACAGGTGCATGGACAGGACAGGTTTGGAGGGATATGGACCAAACGCAGGCAGGTGGGACTAGTGTAGCTGGGACATGTTGGCCAGTGTGGGCAAGTTGGGCCGAAGGGCCTGTTTCTAGACTGTATCACTTCATGACCACCTGCACTGTGTTCCCTTTGATCTAGCATTGAGATCCCCAGTGTCAATGAAAGCTGGAAGGGGAAAGTCAATAGACAATAGGTGCAGGAGTAGGCCATTCGGCCCTTCGAACCAGCACCGCCATTCAATGTGATCATGGCTGATCATCCCCAATCAGTACCCCGTTCTTGCCCTCTCCACATATCCCCTGACTCCGCTATCTTTAAGAACCCTATCTAGCTCTCTCTTGAAAGTATCCAGAGAACCGGCCTCCACCGCCCTCTGAGGCAGAGAATTCCACAGACTCACAACTCTCTGTGAAAAAGTGTTTCCTCGTCTCCGTTCTAAATGGCTTACCCCTTATTCTTAAACTGTGGCCCCTGGTTCTGCACTTCCCCAACATCGGGAACAAATCAGCAGCTGTGAACTGTCCACGAACATACCTCCCACGCCCTCGGAAAGCGCTCCAATCGTCTTCCTGAGAAGGCTTAGGAAGTTCGGCACGCCCCCTACAACTCTCACCAATTTATACAGATACGCTGCAGAAAATATTTTATCGGGATGCATCACAGCACGGTTTGGGAACAGCTCCATCCAAGACCCGCAAGAAATCGCAGAGAGTTGTGGACGCAGCCCAGACCATCACACAAACCAACCTCCCTTCCATCGACTCCATCCACACCTCACGCTGCCTCGGCAAGGCCAGCAGCATAATCAAGGACCAGTCTCACCCCGGTCACTCCCTCTTCTCCCCTCTCCCATCGGGCAAGGGGTACAGAAGTGTGAAAACGCACACCTCCAGATTCAAGGGACAGTTTCTTCCCGGCTGTTATCAGGCAACTGAACCGTCCTCTCACCAACTAGAGAGCGGTCCTGACTTCCCATCTACCTCATTGCAATACAGGACTATGTATTGCACTAAACATTATTCCCTTTATCATGTGTCTGTACACTGCGGACGGCTCGATTGTAATCATGTATTGCCTCTCCGCTGACTGGTAAGCGCACAACTAAAAGCTTTTCAACGTACCTCGGTACACGTGACAATAAACTAAAGTTCCGCGATCGACTTGGGAAGTGGGTCACGGCGACTTTGGTGCACGGAAGCAGAGGAGCGGCTGCTGGAGGTGACGGATGGTGGTGTTGGTGGTGGTCGTGGACGGCGGTGGTGGTGGTGGTGGTCGTGGACGGTGGTGGTGTGGGTCGTGGACGGTGGTGGTGGTGGTGGTGGTGGTCGTGGACGGTGGTGGTGGTGGTCGTGGACGGTGATGGTGGTGGTCGTGGACGGTGGTGGTGGTGGTGGTCGTGGACGGTGGTGGTCGTGGACGGTGGTGGTGGTGGTGGTGGTGGTCGTGGACGGTGGTGGTGGTCATGGACAGTGGTGGTGGTGGTGGTGGACAGTGGTGGTGGTGGAGGTCGTGGGCGGTGGTGGTGGTCGTGGACGACGGTGGTGGTGGTCGTGGACAGTGGTGGTGATGGTCGTGGACGGTGGTGGTGCTCGTGAACGGTGGTGGTGGTCGTGGACGGTGCTGGTGGTCGTGTGCGGTGCTGGTGGTAGTGGACGGTGGTGGTGGTGGTGAACGGTGGTGGTGGCCGTGAACAGTGGTGGTGGTCGTGAACGGTGGTGGTGGTCGTGGACGGTGGCGGTGGTGGTGGTCGTGGACGGTGGCGGTGGTGGTGGTCGTGGACGGTGGTGGTGGTCGTGAACGGTGGTGGTGGTGGTGGTGTTCGTGAACGGTGGTGGTGGTCGTGGGCGTTGGTGGTGGTGGTCGTGGACGGTGGTGGTGGTCGTGGATGGTGGTGGTGGTCGTGGGCGGTGGTCGTGGGCGGTGGTGGTGGTGGTCGTGGACGGTGATGGTGGTGGTCGTGGACGGTGGTGGTGGTGGTGGTCGTGGACGGTGGTGGTCGTGGGCGTTGGTGGTGGTGGTCGTGGACGGTGGTGGTGGTCGTGGATGGTGGTGGTGGTCGTGGGCGGTGGTCGTGGGCGGTGGTGGTGATGGTTGTCGTGGTGGTGGTGGTGGTGGTCGTGGGTGGTGGTGGTGGTGATGGTGGTGGTGGCCGTGAACAGTGGTGGTGGTCGTGAACGGTGGTGGTGGTCGTGGACGGTGGCGGTGGTGGTGGTCGTGGACGGTGGCGGTGGTGGTGGTCGTGGACGGTGGTGGTGGTCGTGAACGGTGGTGGTGGTGGTGGTGTTCGTGAACGGTGGTGGTGGTCGTGGGCGTTGTGGTGGTGGTCGTGGACGGTGGTGGTGGTCGTGGATGGTGGTGGTGGTCGTGGGCGGTGGTCGTGGGCGGTGGTGGTGGTGGTGGTGTTCGTGAACGGTGGTGGTGGTCGTGGGCGTTGGTGGTGGTGGTCGTGGACGGTGGTGGTGGTCGTGGATGGTGGTGGTGGTCGTGGGCGGTGGTCGTGGGCGGTGGTGGTGGTGGTCGTGGACGGTGATGGTGGTGGTCGTGGACGGTGGTGGTGGTGGTGGTCGTGGACGGTGGTGGTCGTGGGCGTTGGTGGTGGTGGTCGTGGACGGTGGTGGTGGTCGTGGATGGTGGTGGTGGTCGTGGGCGGTGGTCGTGGGCGGTGGTGGTGATGGTTGTCGTGGGTGGTGGTGGTGGTGGTCGTGGGTGGTGGTGGTGGTGATGGTGGTGGTCGTGACGGTGGTGGTGGTCATGGACAGTGGTGGTGGTGGTGGTGGACAGTGGTGGTGGTGGAGGTCGTGGGCGGTGGTGGTGGTCGTGGACGGCGGTGGTGGTGGTCGTGGACAGTGGTGGTGATGGTCGTGGACGTGGTGGTGCTCGTGAACGGTGGTGGTGGTCGTGGACGGTGCTGGTGGTCGTGTGCGGTGCTGGTGGTAGTGGACGGTGGTGGTGGTGGTGAACGGTGGTGGTGGCCGTGAACAGTGGTGGTGGTCGTGACGGTGGTGGTGGTCGTGGACGGTGGCGGTGGTGGTGGTCGTGGACGGTGGCGGTGGTGGTGGTCGTGGACGGTGGTGGTGGTCGTGAACGGTGGTGGTGGTGGTGGTCGTGAACGGTGGTGGTGGTCGTGGGCGTTGTGGTGGTGGTCGTGGACGGTGGTGGTGGTCGTGGATGGTGGTGGTGGTCGTGGGCGGTGGTCGTGGGCGGTGGTGGTGGTGGTCGTGGACGGTGATGGTGGTGGTGGACAGTGGTGGTGGTGGTGGTGGACAGTGGTGGTGGTTGAGGTCGTGGTCAATGGCGGTGGTGGTGGTGGTGGTGGTCGTGGACGGTGGTGGTCGTGGACGGTGGTGGTGGTGGTCGGTGGTGGTGGTGGTCGTGGACGGTGGTGGTGGTCGTGGACAGTGGTGGTGGTGGTGGTGGACAGTGGTGGTGGTTGAGGTCGTGGTCAATGGTGGTGGTCGTGGACGGCGGTGGTGGTGGTCGTGGACAGTGGTGGTGATGGTCGTGGACGGTGGTGGTGCTCGTGAACGGTGGTGGTGGTCGTGGACGGTGCTGGTGGTCGTGTGCGGTGCTGGTGGTAGTGGACGGTGGTGGTGGTGGTGACGGTGGTGGTGGTCGTGAACAGTGGTGGTGGTCGTGAACGGTGGTGGTGGTCGTGGACGGTGGCGGTGGTGGTGGACGGTGGCGGTGGTGGTGGTCGTGGACGGTGGTGGTGGTCGTGAACGGTGGTGGTGGTGGTGGTGTTCGTGAACGGTGGTGGTGGTCGTGGGCGTTGGTGGTGGTGGTCGTGGACGGTGGTGGTGGTCGTGGATGGTGGTGGTGGTCGTGGGCGGTGGTCGTGGGCGGTGGTGGTGATGGTTGTCGTGGGTGGTGGTGGTGGTGGTCGTGGGTGGTGGTGGTGGTGATGGTGGTCGTGGGTGGTGGTGGAGCACGGTGGTGGTGGACGGTGGTGGTGGTCGTGGGTGGTGG
>JAXLNO010000600.1:46306-109663 GCA_038087875.1 Malacoraja senta
GTGGACGGCGGTGGTGGTGGTCGTGGACAGTGGTGGTGATGGTCGTGGACGGTGGTGGTGCTCGTGAACGGTGGTGGTGGTCGTGGACGGTGCTGGTGGCCGTGTGCGGTGCTGGTGGTAGTGGACGGTGGTGGTGGTGGTGAACGGTGGTGGTGGTCGTGAACAGTGGTGGTGGTCGTGAACGGTGGTGGTGGTCGTGGACGGTGGCGGTGGTGGTGGTCGTGGACGGTGGCGGTGGTGGTGGTCGTGGACGGTGGTGGTGGTCGTGAACGGTGGTGGTGGTGGTGGTGTTCGTGAACGGTGGTGGTGGTCGTGGGCGTTGGTGGTGGTGGTCGTGGACGGTGGTGGTGGTCGTGGATGGTGGTGGTGGTCGTGGGCGGTGGTCGTGGGCGGTGGTGGTGATGGTTGTCGTGGGTGGTGGTGGTGGTGGTCGTGGGTGGTGGTGGTGGTGATGGTGGTGGTCGTGGACGGTGGTGGTGGTCATGGACAGTGGTGGTGGTGGTGGTGGACAGTGGTGGTGGTGGAGGTCGTGGGCGGTGGTGGTGGTCGTGGACGGCGGTGGTGGTGGTCGTGGACAGTGGTGGTGATGGTCGTGGACGGTGGTGGTGCTCGTGAACGGTGGTGGTGGTCGTGGACGGTGCTGGTGGTCGTGTGCGGTGCTGGTGGTAGTGGACGGTGGTGGTGGTGGTGAACGGTGGTGGTGGCCGTGAACAGTGGTGGTGGTCGTGAACGGTGGTGGTGGTCGTGGACGGTGGCGGTGGTGGTGGTCGTGGACGGTGGCGGTGGTGGTGGTCGTGGACGGTGGTGGTGGTCGTGAACGGTGGTGGTGGTGGTGGTGTTCGTGAACGGTGGTGGTGGTCGTGGGCGTTGTGGTGGTGGTCGTGGACGGTGGTGGTGGTCGTGGATGGTGGTGGTGGTCGTGGGCGGTGGTCGTGGGCGGTGGTGGTGGTGGTCGTGGACGGTGATGGTGGTGGTGGACAGTGGTGGTGGTGGTGGTGGACAGTGGTGGTGGTTGAGGTCGTGGTCAATGGCGGTGGTGGTGGTGGTGGTGGTCGTGGACGGTGGTGGTCGTGGATGGTGGTGGTGGTGGTCGGTGGTGGTGGTGGTCGTGGACGGTGGTGGTGGTCGTGGACAGTGGTGGTGGTGGTGGTGGACAGTGGTGGTGGTTGAGGTCGTGGTCAATGGTGGTGGTCGTGGACGGCGGTGGTGGTGGTCGTGGACAGTGGTGGTGATGGTCGTGGACGGTGGTGGTGCTCGTGAACGGTGGTGGTGGTCGTGGACGGTGCTGGTGGTCGTGTGCGGTGCTGGTGGTAGTGGACGGTGGTGGTGGTGGTGAACGGTGGTGGTGGTCGTGAACAGTGGTGGTGGTCGTGAACGGTGGTGGTGGTCGTGGACGGTGGCGGTGGTGGTGGTCGTGGACGGTGGCGGTGGTGGTGGTCGTGGACGGTGGTGGTGGTCGTGAACGGTGGTGGTGGTGGTGGTGTTCGTGAACGGTGGTGGTGGTCGTGGGCGTTGGTGGTGGTGGTCGTGGACGGTGGTGGTGGTCGTGGATGGTGGTGGTGGTCGTGGGCGGTGGTCGTGGGCGGTGGTGGTGATGGTTGTCGTGGGTGGTGGTGGTGGTGGTCGTGGGTGGTGGTGGTGGTGATGGTGGTCGTGGGTGGTGGTGGACGGTGGTGGTGGACGGTGGTGGTGGTCGTGGGTGGTGGTGGTGGTGGTCGTGGGCAGTGGTGGTGGTGGTGGTCGTGGACGGTGGTGGTGGTGGTCGTGGACAGTGGTGGTGGTGGTGGACGGTGGTGGTGGTCGTGGGCGGTGGTGGTGGTCGTGGGCGGTGGCGGTGGTCGTGGACGGGGGTGCTGATGGTCAGTGGTGGTGGTCGTGGGCGGTGGTGGTGGTGGTCGTGGACAGTGGTGGTGGTGGTGGTCGTGGACGGTGGTGGTCGTGGATGGTGGTGGTGGTGGTCGTGGACGGTAGTGGTCATGGATGGTGGTGGTGGTGGTCGTGGACGGTGGTGGTCGTGGACGGTGGTGGTGGTGGTCGTGGACGGTGGTGGTCATGGATGGTGGTGGTGGTCGTGGACAGGGGTGTTGGTGGAGGCGGCCGCGGGAGGCCCTACATCAGCCGGGCGGACGAGTGGATGGAGCGCAGCACAGGGCAGCGGTGGAAGGAGCGAACATTGGGCATGGCGCCCCTACTTCACCCACCCAATGCCGCCGCCACACCCGGCCTTAACGTGAAGAAATAACGAACCGCACATCTCCTTGGGCCAAGATTGGACGTTTCAGAGACTCGGAAGATGCAAGATGGCGTCGGAACGTGGCGACTCTCTGCGTGTGTTCCCACAGGAGGATCTATTGTACTCATGTGGGGAATGCTTTGACAGGATAGCACGCAGAACAAGTTTCTCACTGTATCTCCCACACACGTGACAATAAATAAACCATCGAACTGCTTAAATTAAACCTCACATCGGGAAGATGTCTTGGAAATCCGGTCAAAGCTGCATCAGGTTTCTTTTTGAAATCAAAAGCAAAAAAATAAAATGAATCATTTTATTTTTCTTTGATAAGTCAGTGAGGAAGGGCCATCGTGCCTATTGTCCCGGCATTGATCAGCTGCCCCAGGGCTGCTGCAGCAGCAGTGTCTGTGCGTGGGGTGTGAAGGGGACGAGTCAAGCTGCCTACCGATCCGGTCGCTGGAGGCAAAACACCTTGGCTGTCCGGTCACCTGAAGCGCTGACGATCACAGAGGCGTCCCTGCCAGGAGTAAAAAACAAACTGTTACTCACAGGGGATCTGTGCAGTTTACAGCAAATAGTCAGTCATACGAATAGGTGACGTATTGGCTCGAGACCCTTCATCGGACTGAAAGTCATGGAGGGGGACCAAGGAAGATAGGAGTTGTTGTTTTTTTGGGGGGGGGTGGGGGTGGGGGGGGGTGTAAATATGTGTGTAATACACACACATATTTAACTTCAGACAGCCCTTGCTTTCTCTCTCCAGAAAGAAGAGAGAAAGCAAGGGGACAGACAGACAGACAGACAGACAGACAGAGACAGACAGACAGAGACAGACAGACAGAGAGAGAGAGACACCCACACACACACACACACACACACACGCACGCACGCACGCGCACACACACACAGAGATCATCCATGATCACATTGAATGGCGGTGCTGGCTTGAACGGCCGAGTGGCCTACTCCTGCACCTATTGTCTATTGTCTATACATATACACATACAGGTACATACACACTGAACCTTTTGTTGGTGTTAAGTTTTGTTTAGAGATACAGCGTGGAAACAGGCCCTTCGGCCCACCGAGTCCATGCCGACCTGTGATCCCCCGTACACTAACGCCATCCTACACACTAGGGGCAATTTACAATTTACAGAAGTCAAATTAACCGACAAACCTTGACTTTCGTTGGAGTAACCGGAGCACCTGAGGAAAATGCAGGCAGTCACAGGGAAAGGATACAAACTCAAGTCAAGAGCGTTTTATTGTGTTGTGTCCAAGATAGGACAATGAAATTCTTGCTTGCTGCAGCACAACAGGATATTGTAGGCATAAATACAGAACAGATCGGTGTGTCCATATTCCATAAAATATATATATACACACATAAATAAACAGATAAAGTGCAATAGGCTGTTATAGTTCAGAGTTTGTTTGAAGTTGTGTTTAATAGCCTGATGGCTGTGGGGAAGTAGCTGTTCCTGAACCTGGACGTTGCAGATTTCAGGCTCCTGTACCTTCTACCTGATGGCAGCGGAGAGATGAGTGTGTGGCCAGGATGGTGTGGGTCCTTGATGATGCTGGCAGCCTTTTTTGAGGCAGCAACTGCGATAGATCCCCTCAATGGACTGGGCAGTGTTTACAACTTTTTGCTGTCTTTTCCGCTACCGGTAGTCAGGATGGAACCCGGGTCTCTGGCGCTGTGAGGCAGCAACTCTACCGCTGCGCCACAGTGCCGCCGGGAACGTCCTCTAATTCTGAGGCTGTTTCACCAGGTGACGTTTAGGTTTGGAAGCCTTCTTCATGTGGGGGTGGGGAGGGAAAGCTGAAAGAGGGGTCGGGTCCCCGCTCGATGTGACCCCTATCCATGCTCTCCAGAGATGTTGCTTGACTAGGGTGGATGGATAGAGTGGACGTGGAGAGGATGTTTCCATTAGTGGGAGGGTCAAGGACTAGAGGGCGCAGCCTCAGAATTAAAGGACGTTCCTTTAGGAAGGAGATGAGGAGGAATTTCTTTAGTCAGAGGGTGGAATCATAAGGTCATAAGTGATAGGGCAGAATGAGGCCATTCAGCCCATGAAATCTACTCCACCATTCAATCATGGCTGATCTATCTCTCCCTCCTAACCCCATTCTCCTGCCTTCTCCCCATAACCCCTGACACATTTACTACTCAAGAAGCTATCTATCTCTGCCTTAAAATATCCTTAAAAATATCCACTGACTTGGCCCACAGCAAAGAATTCAATAGATTCATCACCCTCTGACTAAAGAAATTCGTCCTCATCTCCTTCCTAAAGGAACGTCCTTTAATTCTGAGGCTGTGACCTCTGGTCCTAGACTCTCCCACTAGTGGAAACATCCTCTCCACATCCACTCTATCCAGGCCATTCACTATTCTGTAAGTTTCAATGAGGTCCCCCCTTCATTCTTCTAAACTCCAGCGAGTACAGGCCCAGTGCCAACAAACGCTCATCATATGTTAACCCACTCATTCCTGGGATCGTTCTTGTAAACCTCCTCTGGACCCTCTCCAGAGCCAGCACATCCTTCCTCAGATAAGAGGCCCAAAATTTCTCACAGTACTCCAAATGCGGCCTGACCAGCGCCTCAGCATTGCATCCCTATTTTTGTATACAAGCCCTCTTGAAATAAATGCTGGCATTGAGTTTGCTCTCTGTGGAATTCATTGCCACAGAAGGCTGTGCAGGCCAAGACAATGGATATATTAATGGATTTTTATATATTTCCATGGAGGGAATGGACAGAGGTGGGAGGGTCTAGGACTCAGAATAAAAGGACGTACCTTTAGAAAGGAGATGAGGAGGATTTTCTTTAGTCAGAGGGTGGTGAATCTGTGGGATTCTTTGCCACAGACGGCTGTGGAGGCCACAAGTCAATGGATATACTTAAGGCAGAGATAGATAGATTCTTGATTAATACGGGTGTCAGGGGTTATGGGGAGCAGGCAGGAGAATGGGGTTAGAGGGAGAGATAGATCAGGCATGATTGAATGGCGGAGAAGACTTGATGGGCCGAATGGCCTAATTCTGCCCCTATCACTTATGACCGAATGAAATTGCTGAGTTACTTACTCCCACTATTCTGTTTTAATTTCAGATTCCCAGCATCTGCAGTCTTTAACCTTCAGCGTAGTGCTGTAAATGACAGTTCCAAACGTCATCATCTGCTTTCAGCGTAATCATCACCGTCGGGTGAGGAAATAGTCCCTGACCTCAGAAAATCGTTGAGAGTTATTATTGGGCAACAGCGCACATTGGGAGCTGGTGTATGCAACGATACCCAGTGGAAGCCACACGCAAACATGCTGACTAATAACGCCACACTCCGATGAATCATGCTGACTAAGAGCTTTTAGACTTTTCGACACAGAAGGCAGAGGTCAATTCATTGGATGTTTTCATGAGAGAGTTAAATTTCACTCTTAGAGCTAACGGAATCAAGGGTTATGGGGAAAAAGCAGGAACGGGGTACTGATTGTGGATGATCAGCCATGATCATATTGAATGCTGGTGCTGGCTCGAAGAGATATGGATCACTTGCAGGCAGAGGGGTTGAATTAAATTTGGCCTGTTCGGCACAGACTTCAAAGGCCGTAGGGCTTATTCCTGTGCTGTAGTGTTCTATGTTCTAGTTTTACATGGATTGGTCATTTTACTCAGTTAAAAATGGACTGAAGTCACATGTACATGTTTAGTTTAGAGGTACAGCGAGGAAACTGGCCATTCAGCCCACCGAGTCCGCGCCAACCAGCGATCCCCTCATATTAACACTATCCTACACACACTGGTAACAATTTCCCATTATCACAAGCCAATTAGCCTACAAGCCTGTACGTCTTTGGAGTGTGGGAAGGAACCGGATATCAATAGACAATAGGTGCAGGAGTAGGCCATTCAGCCCTTCGAGCCAGCACCTCCATTCAATGTGATCATGGCTGATCATCCCTAATATCCCGGAGATTATTGGTAGACAAAAGTGCTGGAGAAACTCAGCGGGTGCAGCAGCATCTATGCAGCGAAGGAAATAGGCAACGTTTCAGGCCGAAACCCTTCTTCAGACTGAAGTCTTCAGGCCTCAGTCTGAAGAAGGGTTTCGGCCCGAAACGTTGCCTATTTCCTTCGCTCCATAGATGCTGCTGCACCCGCTGAGTTTCTCCAGCACTTTTGTCCACCTTCGATTTTCCAGCATCTGCAGTTCCTTCTTAAACATCCCGGAGGTTATTCCCTGATCATCCCGGAGAAGATCCACGCAGGTCCACGGGGAGAAGGTACAAACTCCATACAGACAGCACCCGTGGGAAGGATTGAACCCGGGTCTCTGGCGCTTTAGGGCAGCAAGTCTACCCGCTGCGCCACCGTGCAGCCCAGACATGGGCACCAACCTCAGGTTTGTTGATGGATTTGAGTACAGGAGCAGGGAGGGTCTACTGTAGATGTACAGGGCCTTGGTGAGACCACACCTGGAGTATTGCAGACAGTTTTCATCTCCTAATCTGAGGAAAGACATTCTTGCCATAGAGGGAGTACAGAGAAGGTTCACCAGACTGATTCCTGGGATGGCAGGACTTTCATATGAAGAAAGACTGGATAGACTCGGCTTGTACTTGCTAGAATTTAGAAGATTGAGGGGGGATCTTATAGAAACTTACAAAATTCTTAAGGCTAGATGCAGGAAGAGTGTTCCCGATGTTGGTGAAGTCCAGAACAAAGGGTCACAGTTTAAGGATAAGGGGGATGTCTTTTAGGACCGAGATGAGAAAAACATTTTTCACACAGAGAGTGGTGAATCTATGGAATTCTCTGCCACAGAAGGTAGTTGAGGCCAGTTCATTGGCTATATTTAAGAGGGAGTTAGATGTGGCCCTTGTGGCTAAAGGGATCAGGGGGTATGGAGAGAAGGCAGGTACAGGATACGGAGTTGAATGATCAGCCATGATCATATTGAATGGCAGTGCAGGCTTGATGGGCCAAATGGCCAACTCCTGCACCTATTTTCTATGTTTCTATGGAAGGGTGGAGCAGAGACAGAGACACTCACTTGTTCACCACAAAGTCCAGGATTTCCGCCGCGTGCCCACAACACTCGCTCTCCATCCGCCCAGTCCTGGCATCCCAGACGCGCACCACCCCGTCGAGGCTGCCCGTGTAGACGATGGCCGAGTGTTCCTCCCACACCAACTGCACGATGCCCGCCTGGAACAAGATGTAAGGAGAAATTGAGGGAGTGCAGCGTAGGTTCACAAGGTTAATTCCTGGGATGGCGGGACAGTCATATGCTGAGAGAATGGAGCGGCTGGTCTTGTACACTCTGGAGTTTAGAAGGATGAGAGGGCATCTCATTGAAACAAGCGAATGGCATGTTGGCCTTTATAACAAGAGGAGTTGATTATAGGAGCAAAGAGGTCCTTTTGCATTTGTACATGGCCCTAGTGAGACCACACCTGGAGTATCGTGTGCAGTTTTGGTCCCCTAATTTGAGGAAGGACATTCTTGCTATTGAGGGAGTGCAGCGTAGGTTCACCAGGTTAATTCCCGGGATGGCGGGAATGTCACATGCTGAGAGAATGGAGCGGCTGGGCTTGTACACTCTGGAGTTTAGAAGGATGAGAGGGTATCTCATTCAAACATATAAGATTGTTAAGGGTTTGGACACACGCTAGAGGCAGGAAACATGTTCCCGATGTTGGGGGAAGCCAGAACCAGGGGCCACAGTTTAAGAATAAGGAGAAAGCCATTTAGAACGGAGACGAGGAAACACTTTTTCTCACAGAGAGTGGTGAGTGTGGAATTCTCTGCCGCAGAGGAGGTGGAGGCAGGTTCTCTGGATGCTTTCAAGAGAGTTAGATAGGGCTCTTAAAAATAGCGGAGTCAGGGGATATGGGGAGAAGGCAGGAACGGGGTACTGATTGGGGATGATCAGCCATGATCACAGTGAATGGCGGTGCTGGCTCGAAGGGCCAAATGGCCTACTCCTGCACCTATTGTCTATTGTCTATTGGCTTACCTGAAGCTGCCATTTGTGTCGAAGCGTTTGCGACGGGACGTCCCAGATCCCGATGGTACCGTCCAAGTAGCCAACGGCAGCGAGCGGAAGCCTGCGGGAACCAAACAGAGGAACTAAAGATCGGGAACAGAGACTTCAGACTTTAGGCTTGAACTTTATAGAGATACAGCACGGAAACAGGCCCTTCGGCCCGCCGAGACCTCGCTGACCAGCGATCACCCCGTACTCTAGCACTGTCCTACGCACACTAGGGACAATTTGCAATGTCACTCTGCAATTTGCAATTTGCAGAAACCAATTAACCTACAGACTGCATGTCTTTGGGGTGTGAGAGGAAACCGGAGCACCCGGAGAATACCCATGCAGAACGAACAAACTCCGTACAGACAGCACCCGTGGTGAGGATCGAACCGGGATCCCTGGCGCTGCAAGGCAGCAACTCTACCGCTATGCCACTGTGCCGCACCTTGTGCCACCGTGCCACCAGAGGGCTAAGATCAAATGTTTGATTGCAGTGCGAACTTATAATATAATTTGGATGTTTAATTTGTTGTCATGTGCACCGAGGGACAGAGAAAAGCTTTTTTGTTGCGTGCTGTTCAGTCGGCGAGAAGACTTTACATGATTACAATCGATTGGGACGAGCCCAGTTTGCCAACTTCGTCAGATTTAGACAGGTTTATTACAGATACAGCAGGCAGTGAAGAAAGCGAATGGCATGTTGGCCTTTATAACAAGAGGAGTCGAGTATAGGAGCAAAGAGGTCCTTCTGCAGTTGTACAGAGCCCTAGTGAGACCACACCTGGAGTATTGTGTGCAGTTTTGGTCTCCTAACTTGAGGAAGGACATTCTTGCTATTGAGGGAGTGCTGGCTTGAGGGGCCGAATGGCCTACTCTTGCACCTATTGTCCACATGCTATACAATCTGATCAGATTTAGAGTGGCAGGCATGGTGGCGCAGCGGTAGGGTTGCTGCCTCACAGCACCAGAGACCCGGGTTCGATCCCAACTGCGGGTGCTGCCTGTATGGAGTTTGTACGTTCTCCCCGTGACCTTCGTGGGTTTTCTCCGAAATCTTCGGTATCCTCCCACACTCCAAAGACGTACAGCTTTGTAGGTTAACAGCTTGGTATAAATGTAAAAATTGTCCCTAGTGTGTGTTGTATAGTGCAGCCAAAGGGCCTCTTTCCGCAGTATCTCTAAATTAAACTAATTAGATAATGTAATACATAAATAAACAATAGACAATAAGTTTACAATAAACAAACTGTTCATTATACTCCAAATGCAGCCTGACCAGCGCCTGACAGACAATAGACAACAGGTGCAGTAGTAGGCCATTCGGCCCTTCGAGCCAGCACCGCCATTCAATGTAATCATGGCTTATCATCTCCAATCAGTACCCCGTTCCTGCCTTCTCCCCATATCCCCTGACTCCGCTATCTTTAAGAGCCCCATCTAGCTCTCTCTTGAAAGTATCCAGAGAACCGGCCTCCGCCGCCCTCTGAGGCAGAGAATTCCACAGACTCACAACTCTCTGTGTGAAAAAGTTTCCTCGTCTCCGTTTTTAAATGGCCTACCCCTTATTCTTAAACTGTGGCCCCTGGTTCTGGACTCTCCCGACACCGGGAACATGTTTCCTGCTATCAAGTCAATACTATCAAATCAAACTCGTCCAATAGGTAGAGCAAAGGGGAAGATACAGAGTGCGGGATATAGTTCTCAGCATTGTAGCGCATCAGTTCCAGAGACAAAGTCCAATGTCCGCAATGGGGTAGAGGTGAATCGGACAGTACTGGTGCATGTTCCGTGTAGGGGTCTATGATTCGATGACTGTGCACTCTGTGTACGATTCCGTGACATAGAAACATAGAAACATAGAAAATAGGTGCAGGAGGAGGCCATTCGGCCCTTCGAGCCAGCACCGCCATTCACTGTGATCATGGCTGATCGTCCCCAATCAATAACCCGTGTCTGCCTTCTCCCCATATCCCTTGACTCCACTAGCCCCTAGAGCTCTATCTAACTTTCTCTTAAATCCATCCAGTGACTTGGCCTCCACTGCCCTCTGTGGCAGGGAATTCCACAAGTTCACAACTCTCTGGGTGAAAACGTTTTTTCTCACCTCAGTCTTAAATGACCTCCCCTTTATTCTAAGACTGTGGCCCCTGGTTCTGGACTCGCCCAACATTGGGAACATTTTTCCTGCATCTAGCTTGTCCAGTCCTTTTATAATTGTATTAGTTTCTATAAGATCCTCCCTCATCCTTCTAAACTGCAGTGAATACAAGCCTAGTCTTTTCAATCTTTCCTCATATGACAGTCCCGCCATCCCAGGGATCAATCCCAGTGACCTCCCCAAGAACCTCCAGCCCCAGCCTCCACATCCCACATTTATTTGACAATACACAGAGCAGCATCTGTCCGCCAAGGAACCTGGCCAAACACTGTGTACACACGACAGTTCATTACTCACCCAGCCATTGACCAAGGAACATTGACAAAGACCAGGGAAGTACCGTTAACTCTTTCTCTGACAAATCCGCCCTCGATATCTGGCAACAGTCTTAACATTAACATGCCCCCTTATTAACTCAGGGCGGCACGATGGTGCAGCGGGTAGAGCCACTGCCTTACAGCGCCAGAGACCCAGTTTGATCCCGACTATGGGTGCTTGTCTGTATGGAGTCCGTGCATTCTTGGATACTTATATACTCTGGAGTTTAGAATGATGAAAGGGGATCTTATTGAAACATAGAAGATTATTAAGGGTTTGGACACGCTAGAGGCAGGAAACATGTTCACGATGTTGGGGAGTCCGGAACCAGGGGCCACAGATTAAGAATAAGGGGTAACGCATTTAGAACGGAGATGAGGAAACACTTTTTCACACAGAGAGTTGTGAATCTGTGGAATTCTCTGCCTCAGAGGGCGGTGGAGGCCGGTTCTCTGGATACTTTCAAGAGAGAGCTAGATAGGGCTCTTAAAGATAGCGGAGTCAGGGGATATGGAGAGAAGGCAGGAACGGGGTACTGATTGGGGATGATCAGCCATGATCACATTGAATGGCGGTGCTGGCTCAAAGGGCTGAATGGCCTACTCCTGCACCTATTGTCTATTGTCTGTTGTCTATTCTCCCCTGCGTGGGTTTTCTCCGGGTGCTCCGGTTTCCTCCCACACTCCAAAGACGTACAATTTCGACCCGAAACGTCACCTGTTCCTTCGCTCCATAGATGCTGCCTCACCCGTTGAGTTTCTCCAGCATTTTTGTCTACCGAGGGTTTAAGGTGAGGCTTGAGCAAATACAAAGGCAGAATTGGCTTACGCGTTACAGAATCCCACAGACTCCACGGAGTTGGAGTTAGCTTCTGCTTCATCCATTTGTTCTTTCTCCACGTGATCATTGATGCTCTTGGGAACTGAAAGGACGCCGACCACCTGCGGAGGACACAAGGAACACTTAGGGGGATTCGGGACACAAGGAGAGGAAGAGAAGACACACGCCAGGAATAAGGTCATATGGAATAGTAGAATTAGTCCATTCGGCCCATCAAATTCACTCCGCCATTCAATCACGGCTGATCTATCTCTCCCTGCTAACCCCATTCTCCTGCCTTCTCCCCGTAACAATAGACAATAGGTGCAGGAGTAGGCCATTCGGCCCTTCGAGCCAGCACCGCCATTCAATGTGATCATGCCTGATCATCCCCAATCAGTACCCCGTTCCTGCCTTCTCCCCATATCCCCTGACCGCTATCTTTAAGAGCCCTATCTAGCTCTCTCTTGAAAGTATCCAGAGAACCGGCCTCTCTGAGTCTCTGGATTCTCTGAGGCAGAGAATCCCACAGACTCACAACTCTCTGTGTGAAAAACCCTCGACACTCGTACTAATCAAGAATCTGTCTATCTCTGCCTTAAAAATATCCACTGACTTGGCCTCCACAGCCATCTGTGGCAAAGAATTCCACAGATTCACCACCCTCGGACTAAATACATTTCTCCTCATCTCCTTCCTAAAAGAACATCCCTTATTTCTGAGACTGTGACCTCTAGTCCTAGACTCTCCCACTAGTGGAAACATCCTCTCCACATCCACTCTATCCAGGCCTTTCACTATTCTGTAAGTTTCAATGAGGTCCCCCCCCTCATTCTTCTAAACTCCAGCGAGTACAGGCCCACTGCCGACAAACGCTCATCATATGTTGATCCACTCATTCCTGGGATTGTTCATGTAAACCTCCTCTGGACCCTCTCCAGAGCCGGCACATCCTTCCTCAGATATGGTGCCCAAAATCGCTCACAATACTCCAAATGCGGCCTGACCAGCGCCTTATAGAGCCTCAACATGACATCAATTTTAGGAAAGGTTTAGAGGACATGGGTCAAACACGGGCAGGTGAGACAAGTGTAGACGTGGCACGTGCGTCAGCATGGGCTAGCTGGGATGAAGGGCCTGTTTCCATGCTGTATGTCTGTTGCTCTAAGGGAGATAAACAGGTTAACCACAATTTGTCTATCTACCTTTCTACGGAAGTTTTTTATGTCCCTGGGATATTCCAAACGTGTTACAGAAAATTAAATATTTTGGAAAGTTTAAGAAAGAACTGCAGATGCTGGAAAAATCGAAGGTAGCCAAAAATGCTGGAGAAACTCAGCGGGTGAGGCAACATCTATGGAGTGAAGGAATAGGTGACATTTCGAGTCAAGACCCTTCTTCAGTCTGAAGAAGTGCGGCACAGTGGTGCAACGGTAAAGTTGTTGCCTCACAGCGCCGGAAACCCGGGTTCAATCCTGACTACCGTTGCTGTCTATATGGAGTTTGTACGTTCTCCCCCTGACCTGCGTGGGTTTTCTCCGGGTGCCCCGGTTTCCTCCCACACTTCAAAAACATTCAGGTTTTTAGGTTAATTGGTTAAAATTGTAAATAGTCCCGAGTGTGTTGGATTATGTTAGTGTGCGGGCAAGCACGTGCCGTCAGGGAAGGCAAGGTAGGCACTGCCTACCCTGACTAAAATTATGAAACGGTAATTATTAAATATAAATAGTAAAGGCATGGGAGAATTATACGTATCTTAATGATCGATCTCTTAGGTAGGCATAATTCTCCGTGCCTTTCAACCGCAGCACTTGCAACACGCGAAGGTCTGTGCAGCCCACGTGCTGTCGGCGCTGCTTCAAGCCGTCAATGACAAGCGGGGCTGAAGGCAGCTGAAATTCTGCCTTTGCTGTACTGTGCATGCGCAGCAGCCTACTGTGCAGGCGCAGCGCTAGTTTCTTGGCGGGTTTTTCAAATATGGATTGCCATTATTTTAAGAGTATCTTAGGAAACAAAGAGAGTAGAATGGAGTTTGTGTACCGATAATGTGGTTAGTACATTTCTTGGTGCTATATGTTTTTAAATACCGTATTTCCCAGGGTGGGGCCCAGAAAGGGAGAATGCCTTTCACAGCCGTTGGGGAGTCTGGACTGAGGTAAAGTTGCGGGGAGGGCAGGAGCGTTGTGAAGGAGGGGATCGGGGATAGGGGATCATGCCAGTAACCCATTTTTCGACGCTCCGGGTGCGGAGCCACTGCATTGTGGCCGGGGAGGGAAGCAGCTCGGGTGGCTGCGAGCGACCGCCGGGCCGGACAGCGGAACCAGCTGCCATCTCAGCTCCTTCAGCCGGCCCCCGCTCACCTCTGGCATCTCTCTGTCTAAAAACCTCTCTCCTGCCGCTCGCCGGCCTCACTCATGTCAGCCGCTTCCCGCAAATCCTTAAATTCCGACAGCGCGATTGAGGTTACTCGGCTGTGGGAATTTCAGGATTTGCGGAGAGCGGCTGACATGAGCGAAGTCGGCGAATGGCTGGTGAGAGATGTTCAGACAGAGATCACTGCCAAAGGTGAACAGGCCGGCAGAAGGCGCTGAAGTGGCGGCCAGTTCTGCTGGCGGGTCCCGGCGGCCGCTCACAGCCACCCAAGCTGCTTCCCTTCCCTGCCACAATGCGGTGGCTCCGCGCCCGGAGCGTCGCAAATGGGTTACTGGCATGATCCCCTATCCCCGATCCCCTCCTTCACAACGCTCCTGCCCTCCCCGCAACTTTACCTCAAGGCAATCACTCACGGCACGTGCCTGTGTGCAGGGATCGCTAGTTGGCGCGGACTCGGTGGGCCAAAGGGCCTGTTTCTGCACTGTATCTAAATGGTATCCGTATTTATATCAGATTATTATCTAAATTGTGTCAAGTTGGGAAAAGGGGAAGTACAACGGGAAACGGGGGTCCTTGTTCATCAGTCACTGAAAGTAAGCATGCAGTTATAGCAGGCAGTGAAGAAAGCAAATGGCATGTTGGCCTTCATAACAAGAGGAGTTGATTAAAGGAGCAAAGAGGTCCTTCTGCAGTTGTACAGGGCCCTCGTGAGACTACACCTGGAGTATTGTGTCCACTTTTGGTTTCCAAATTTGAGGAAGGACATTCTTGCTATTGAGGGAGTGCAGCGTAGGTTCACGAGGTTAATTCCCGGGATGGCGGGACTGTCATATGCGAAGAGAATGGAGCGGCTGGGCTTGAATACTCTGGAGTTTAGAATGATGAGAGGGAATCTTATTGAAACATATACGATTATTAAGGGGTTTGGATGCGATAGAGGCAGGAAACATGTTCCCGATGTTAGGGGAGTCCAGAACCAGGGGCCACAGTTTAAGAATAAGGGGTAAGCCATTTAGAACGGAGATGAGGAAACACTTTTTCACACAGAGTTATGAGTCTGTGGAATTCTCCGCCTCAGAGGGCGGTGGAGGCCGGTTCTCTGGATACTTTCAAGAGCTAGATAGGGCTCTTAAAGGAAGTGGAGTCAGGGGATATGGGAAGATGGCAGGAATAGGGTACTGATTGGGGATGATCAACCATGATCACATTGAATGGCAGTGCTGGCTCGAAGGGCCGAATGGCCTACTCCTGCACCTATTGTCTATTGTCTATGATCACATTGAATGGCGGTGCTGGCTCGAAGGGCCGAACGGCCTACTCCTGCACATGTTGTCTATTTCCCTCCTGGCCCGCTGAGTTCCTCCACCAGTTTGTGTGAGAAAGAACTGCAGATGCTGGTTTAAATCGAAGGTAGACACAAAATGCTGGAGTAACTCAGCGGCTGAGGCAGCATCTCTGGAGAGAAGGAATGGGCGACGTAATCGGGTCGAGACCCTTCTTCCTCCACCAGTTTGTTTGCTCAAGGTTCCAGTCTTTGGAGTATCTCTGCTTTCAAGATCAATATGTTAAAGAACTAATGAGACAGCTGAAGACTGCGCAATGTGAAGGAGTTAACTTAAAAACCTGGTGGTTAACAGGCCTTCAGGGAAGAGAGGCCATGGCAGAAATTTATATAAATATTTAAAGCTCTTTAGTTCAATCCAAAACCAGGATCTTAGATTAAAACAAAGACAACTATGAAGGTATGAGACGCAAGTCAGTTATGGTTGGCATTGGCTAATGTTTAAAGAATTAAGACAGAATTCATGACAAATATCCATCCCTGACCAGAATAACAAGATATAGTTTAGTTTAGAGATACAGCACGGAAACTGGCCCCTCGGCCCACCGAGTCCGCACCGACCAGCGGTCCTTGTGCACTAGGAAGAATAAGGGGTAAGCCATTTAGAACGGAGACGAGGAAACACTTTTTCTCACAGAGAGTGGTGAGTCTGCGGAATTCTCTACCTCAGAGGGCGGTGGAGGCCGGTTCTCTGGATGCTTTCAAGAGAGAGCTAGATAGGACTCTTAAAAATAGCGGTGTCAGGGGATATGGGGAGAAGGCAGGAACGGGGTACTGATTGGGGATGATCAGCCATGATCACATTGAATGGCGGAGATGGCTCGAAGGGCCGAATGGCCTACACCTGCACATATTGTCTATTGTCTATTGTCTTGTACCATGGTGGTGGGTTGTTTTTGTTTTATTCTGTTGTAAATACTAATTTAATATTTGAATAAATATTTTTGATTTAAAAATTTTAAAAATAAAAGAGTCGCCTGGGATGGCCGTCATCTTGGATAATTGTGTCTGCATTCATACATGACACAGGAAAGTTCCTGAAATAGTTAACCTGTTCTCCTGGATTCCTTCATCCATGCACCACCCAGCAGTGGACCGGGGGGGGGGGGGGGGGACAGTATTCTTGCAAAGATGACCCAATGATTCCTTGTTTAAGAACTGCGGATGCTGGAAGAATCGAAGGTAGACGTTTCGGGTCTCGACCGAATGCTGCCTCACCCGCTGAGTTTCTCCAGCATTTTTGTCTACCCCGATGATTCCTACTCTGTTTTCTGACTGTTAACCAATCCTCAATCCGCACCAACGTGTTACTTCCAGGAGAGATCGACTGATGTTTTTAGATATTAACGCACTAATACACGGTGGTGCAGCGGTAGAGTTGCTGCCTTACAGCGTTTACAGCGCCGGAGACCCGGGTTCAATCCTGACTACGGGTGCTGTCTGTACGGAGTATTACGTTCTCCCTGTGACCTGCGTGGGTTTTTCTCTGAGATCATCGGTGTACCCCCACACTCCAAAGACGTACAGGTTTGTAGGTGAATTGGCTTGGTATAAGTGTACAATTGTCACTAGTGTGTGCAGGATAGTGTGAATGTGCAGTGATCGCTGGTCAGTGTGGACTCGGTGGGCTGAAGGGCCTTTCTCCGCACTGTATCTCTGAACTAAAGCTAAAGGGAAAAGAATCAAGGGATTTCAAATTAGCGTTAATATTGAGAACTATATTCTCCACTCGGTATCTTCCCCTTTGCTCCAACTATTACACGTGAGTTTGACTTGATTGTATTAATGTAGTTTTATCTAATCTAAAGAATGGGATACTCCTGCACCTATTGTCTATTGTTAAGACCCGTTGAGTTAGAAAATAGAATAGAAAATAGGTGCAGGAGGAGGCCATTCGGCCCTTCGAGCCAGCACTGCCATTCATTGTGATCATGGCTGATCATCCCCAAGAGTTACTCCAGCATTTTTGTGTCTATCTTTTCTATATTCTTCTATTCAGTTCTCTCTTACATTTATCCACCTTAAATAGACAATAGACAATAGCTGCAGGAGCAGGCCATTTGGCCCTTCGAGCCAGCACCGCCATTCAATGCGATCATGGCTGATCATCCACAATCAGTACCCCGTTCCTGCCTTCTCCCCATATCCCCTGACTCCGTTATTTTTAAGAGCCCTACCTAGCTCTCTCTTGAAAGCATCCAGAGTACCAGCCTCCACCGCCCTCTGAGGCAGAGAATTCCACAGACTCACCACTCTCTGTGAGAAAAAGTGTTTCCTCGTCTCCGTTCTAAATGGCTTACCCCTTATTCTTAAACTGTGGCCCCTGGTTCTGGACTCCCCCAACATCGGGAACATGTTTCCTGCCTTTAGTGTGTCCAAGCCCTTAACAATCGTACATGTTTCAATGAGATTCCCCTCTCATCCTTCCAAACTCCAGAGTGCACAAGCCCAGCTGCTCCATTCTCTCAGCATATGACAGTCCCGCCATCCCGGGAATTAACCTTGTAAACCTACGCTGCACTCCCTCAATAGCAATGACTTCACTAATCCTCTCAACAATTTCTGTGCGAGCGAGGCCCACATTCCCACAGAAAAAATAAGCTTCACCCATTTTCATTCAATTTTGTACCAAAGGAAATGTCATAGGAAGGAACTGCAGAATGCCTCAGTCTTTTCCGAAAAGCTGCGGGATTTAGCCGCGGTAAGAGCGAGGATGAGCAGGATTACCTTGCCTGTGAGTGGGTTGATGAGCTTGGCCGTACAGTCGACAGAACCCGTCAGCACCAGGCTTCCACTGTCGTTGGCAGTGATGCAGGTCAGAGGTCCCTGGTGACTATCCTGACCTAGGGAAGAGGACAAGAGAGACGTGTGCTTTACATGGACAACTATCCACCCCGGCGAGTGAGTGAAACAGAGGGACAAGAACGAATAAAGGAATGCAAAAAGTAAACATAGAAAAATAGGTGCAGGAGTAGGCCATTCGGCCTTTCGAGCCAGGACCGCCATTTAATATGATCATGGCTGTACCCATTTCTTCCTTCTGCAGTTGTACAGGGCCCTAGTATCCAGAGAACCGGCCTCCATCGCCCTCTGAGGCCAGTGTGGGCAAGTTGGGCAAAAGGGCCGTATTTCCACACCTCTATGACTCCAGGATGGAACCTGGGTCTCTGGCGCTGTGAGGCAGCAGCAACTCTACCATTGTGGGGAACTCTACCACATGGGGTGATCACTTCTGCGCTTCTACAGCCTCTACAACCCCCGTCTATGAGGGGAGGTATCACACGCGGAGCTGACCCACTCAACGGGACCCGTCCTGTTGCGTTACCTTTGACGTGAAGTGGCGATCCTTGCTTCAGGTCCCAGACCCTCACCGTTCCGTCCTCGTAGCCGACAACCGCTCGTTTCCCTGGAGACAGAGCAAGAAACTTACGCTAAATAACAAACATTTGTCAGTTGTGCAGTTATCAACAGACAATAGACAATAGGTGCAGGAGTAGGCCTTTCGGCCCTTCGAGCCAGCACCGCCATTCAATGTGATCATGGCTGATCATCCCCAATCAGTAATAATAATAATAATAATCATTTTATTCACTGGCGCCTTTCTAAAACCCAAGGACACCTTACAATGCATAGAATCACAACAAAACAAAAAAAACACATAATCGGAATAAATTAAATTAAAAAAACACACCACAGTACACAAATCAAGGACAGAATTCAATTTCAAAAGCACCAAAAGAAAATAAGAAACACAATTTGAGGAGAGAGCAGCGGCGACCAATTCGCGCCAGCGTCCACTCTCCCCTCCGACCGCCATCTTGTACACGGACTGACAGGCACAGGCACAGGCACAGCACACAAAATCATCCCCCCACAATGACCACCACTGTGGGGGAAGGCACAATGTCCAGTCCCCAACCCAGTTCTCCCCAGAGTCAGGCCCAATGAGGCCTCCACAGTTGCCTCTACGGAGGCCCGATGCTCCTGGCCGTCGGGAGGGTCCTCGGAGCGGCTGGAACGGCCGGTTTCCCAGCGGAGTCCGTGGCACCTGAAGCCGACAGGGCCGCGCTGATTTGGAGCCACGAGGCTCCCGATGTTGGAGTCCGCGCCGCCGCCCGCAGCTGGTCGCTCCGCAGTCCCGCAGCCCGGAGGTGTTGAAGTCGGCGGTCCAGCTCACCGGAGCTCCAGCGCGTCGATCCAGCGCGGCGACCCAGGCAAGGCATCGCCCGCTACGCTCCCCGATAGCGCTCCAGCGCTGTGCCGCCACCGAAGCTGAAGGTGCTGGGCGGTCCCCGTCAGGAAACGGCGCTCCATGCCCGCTGGTAGGCCACGAGGACGGGTCGACGAGGCAGCCTGGAGAAAAAGCTGCCTCACCGACCAGGTAGGGACCTAGAAATAATTTCCCCCTTACCCCCCCACATTAAAAGTTTAAAAAAACCAAACAAAGAAATAAAAAACACTAAAACTAAAGAAACAGTGAATTTGACGGACGGCTGCTGTTTAGCTGTTTAGCAGCCGTTCCTCCAAGATGGCGGCTCCCATCTATGTACCCCGTTCCTGCCTTCTCCCCATATCCCCTGACTCCGCTATCATTAAGAGCCCTATCTAGCTCTCTCTTGAAACCATCCAGAGAACCCCACCGCCCTCTGAGGCAGAGAATTCCACAGACTCACCACTCTCTGTGAGAAAAAGTGTTTCCTCGTCTCCGTTCTAAATGGCTTACTCCTTGTTCTTAAAATGTGGCCCCTGGTTCTGGACTCCCCCAACATCGGGAACATGTTTCCTGCCTCTAGCGTGTCCAAGCCCTTAACAATCTTATATGTTTCAATGAGATTCCCTCTCATCCTTCTAAACTCCAGAGTGTACAAGCCCAGCTGCTCCATTCTCTCAGCATATGACAGTCCCGCCATCCCGGGAATTAACCTTGTAAACCTACGCTGCACTCCCTCAATAGCAAGAATGTCCTTCCTCAAATTAGGGGACCAAAACTGCACACAACACTCCAGGTGTGGTCTCACTGGTGTCCTGGTGTGTGAGTCCACCATCACCACCAATTCTGCTCCCTCAAGTGTTGGCTACGTTTTAGCGCCAAGCTCCTGATATTTGGGCACCCGATGCAGAGGGGGGAGGGAAGGGGGGGTGGGACGGGGGGATCTGCTCCTGGGCCTGGGCAAGATGGCCATCCACGGCTCCAGGCAGCGGGTAGTCGGTTACCTGCCCCTATTCCGGGCCTCCGTCCGTGCGCGCGTGTCCCTGGAGAGGGAACACGCGGTGTCCACGGGGACTCTGGAGGCCGTCCGTGAACGCTGGTCGCCGCAGGGGGGGTTGAGTGCATGGTTGATAAAGTTGGCGATATATCAATTTGATTCTCCTTCTGTCGTATGTCTTTTAGACCTGCACCTCCGTTGAGGCGAGCCAGGCCAACGTGTCATCGTCCAGGTCAATCAGACCTCGTTCACCATTCGGTGGCCGGTGTTTGGGGCAACTGGTGACTGTGTGCTCCACTGTCTGTGTTGGGTCCCCACACTCGCAGGAGGCGCTGTCCACGAGGCCCCACCTCTTCATCGCTACTCCATAGCGTCCGACGCCTATGCTATTAAGGGAGTGCAGCGTAGGTTTACCAGGTTAATTCCCAGGATGGCAGGACTGTCATATGCTGAGAGAATGGAGCAGCTGGGCTTGTACACTCTGGAGTTTTCGCACAGAGAGTGGTGAGTCTGTGGATTTCTCTGCCTCAGAAGGCAGTGGAGGCAGGTTCTCCGGATGCTTTCAAGAGAGAGCTAGATAGGGCTCTTAAAAATTGCGGAGTCAGTGGATATGGGGAGAAGGCAGGAACGGGGTACTGATTGTGGATGATCAGCCTTGATCACATTGAATGGCGGTGCTGGCTCAAAGGGCCGAATGGCCTACTCCTGCACCTATTGTCTATGTTGTCTATTGTCTGTCCTCAAGCGGTTGAGGGTTGTCCATTGCTTTCGGGGGCAGGTCCTGGCCAGGGACGTCCATGGGGTCATCGATGTAATGGTGTAGCCTAGATGGTTCCGCTGACTTCCACTGGTCTCTCCATCTCGTCTTGACCCAGGCAGCCTTGGAAGCGTCAGCCGGTGTTGTGCAGAGCAACTCTTGGGCTTGCTTGGCAAAGGGGCGCCGTGACTTGAGGCGTTATCAATTTGATGACTGATTGTTTGGAAAACTGCCAATATAGGCAGCCTTTGATCGTGTTAATACTTTGTATGCTTGTTTTTGTTTTCTGTATAAAAGTATTTTGAATTTTTTTTTTTTTTTTTATAAACCAGCATTCAATAATCCTTCCTTAACAGCAGCATGCAATGGCAGAACGTGGACGCTGGCCCTTACACACTGGAGGGCAATTTACTAAGGACAATTAACACTTAAACCCACAGGTCTTTGGAGTGTGGATCTGGATCTGTGGAATTCTTTGCCACAGACAGCGGTGGAGGCCAAGTCAGTGTATATTTTTAAGTCAGGGATAGATAGATTCTTGATTAGACAATAGGTGCAGGAGTAGGCCATTTGGCCAGCACCGCCATTCAATGTTATCATGGCTGATCATCCACAATCAGTGCCCCGTTCCTGCCTTCATATCCCTTGACTCCGCTATCCCTAAGAGCTCTATCTAACTCTCTCTTGAAAGCATCCAGAGAACCGGCCTCCACTGCCCTCTGTACGAGTGTCAGAGGTTATGGGAGAAGGCAGGAGAATGGGGTTAGGAGGGAGAGATAGATCAGCCATGATTAAATGGCGGAGTAGACTTGATGGGCCGAGAGGCCTAATTCTGCTCCTATCACATATGGCCTTATGTGGGAGTACCCGGAGAAAACCCAGGCGGACACAGGGAGAACGTACAAACTCCGTACAGACAGCACCCGTAGTCAGGATCGATCGCGGGTCTCCGGCAATTCTACCGCTGCACCATCGTGTCATGCTGTGTTTTGCGGAGGATTCCTGCAGATTCCGCCGATTCAAACAACTGCAGATGCTGGTTTACACCGAAGTTAGACACTAAAAGTAGCGTTGTTACAATCCCTGCCATCAGTGGCGCTCTAGATCTGCCCACTGCTGTATGCGCGACTCGAGAGGCTTGAGGGGGGAGTAAACTACGGGTATTTCATTGGTCGTCAGGGAGGGATTTCCTCGTAGGACAAGCTAATGACGTAGAGGAAATCTCGTTCTGTCATCCCGTCCACGTTTTTTTCCAACACGTCTACTGAATCGCTGGATTTGAAAGTCGGGCTCAACTTCAACGCCTTCAAAATCACAGATCGCAAGTTCAGGACAAAACAAAAGGTATGAAGGACGTTTATTTAACATCTTATCTAGTTTTTGGTGTCATTCAATTTTAATCTGGTGATGCAAAATAAGTTAATTAGGCCCCGATATCGGCAACATGATCAGTATCCGTATTTTGTGTAATTGTCTATCCGTGATCACTATTTTCATACTAAATATCTGACTAAAAACCTCCACAGTGCATACAGATCGGATTGTGGCCGCCGCCATATTGAACATGATCGATCTGTATGTATGTCTGTGTAAAACGGCCCTTGCCCTCGATCACAGCTTTTGTGTTAAGTTAATGGGAAAACAATAGGGAACAAGATGCTAATATCCGAGTATGAAAATGACCATAACTTTTTTAATACTGAAGATATGAAAGTGAATTAGGTGTCAAATTTAAAGTTCTTTTTATGCTTTATCTAATGGGATAAATCACTGGCTTGATTTTTAACATCTAAAAATGTTGTAACATCCCTACAAAAAGCTGCCGTGACTCAGCGGGTCAGGCAGCATCTCTGGAGCAAAGAAATGGGTGACGGTGTGGGTGGAGACCACGTCTTCAGACTGAGAGTCAGGGGAAAGGAAAACAAGAGATAGAGACGGTGATATAGAGAGAGAGAATAAATGAAAGATATGCAAAAAGTAACAATGATCAAGGAAAAGTGGAGCTCAATGGTCCATATTTGGCAGTGTGCTAGCTGATAATGAGTTTTATAGTGAAACTCAACAGGATAACAATGAAACTAGTACGACAACTAGGGTGGGGGAGCGACAGAGAGAGAGGGGATGCAAGGGTTTCTTGAAGTTAGTGAAATCAATGTTCATACCGCTGGGGTGTAAACTCCCCCAGGAAAATATGAGGCGCTGTTCCTCCAATTTGCTCTGGGCCTCACTCTAACAATGGAGGCTGCCCTGGATAGAAAGGTCAGTGTGGGAATGCTTGGCAACTGGGAGATCAGGTAGGTTTAGGCAGATTGAGCAGAGTTGTTCACCAAGCCTGAACTTGGTGTGAACTGTGAAACATGCAGGAAGCATGTTCCCGATGTTGGGGGAGTCCAGAACCAGGGGCCACAGTTTAAGAATAAGGAGTAAGCCATTTAGAACGGAGACGAGGAAACACTTTTTCTCACAGAGAGTGGTGAGTCTGTGGAATTCTCTGCCTCAGAGGGCGGTGGAGGCAGGTTCTCTGGATACTTTCAAGAAAGAGCTAGATAGGGCTCTTAAAAATAGCAGAGTCAGGGGATATGGGGAGAAGGCAGGAACGGGGTGCTAATTGGGGATGATCAGCCATGATCACATTGAATGGCAGTGCTGGCTCGAAGGGCTAAATGGCCTACTCCTGCACCTATTGTCTATTGGTCTCGCCGATGTTTAAGAGTCCACATCGGAAACAGCGCACACAGTAGATGAGGTTGGAGGAGGTGCAAGTGAACCTTTGCCTCACCTGATTTCTAACATTTTCTGCTTTGTGCTTCACCTCACAACAGTAGCTCCTTTACTGTGAAAACTTTCCTGGTGCCTCAGCAACCGTGCTGCCCTCATCTGACAGCAACCCTGGAGCCAAAGCCCCACAGAGAGGGTATAACCCACCCTCTAGCACCCTGAACTCACCATCAGCCAGGAACTTGCCACAGGTCGCTTGGCACCCGGTGCCTGGGAACGTTTTGCATTCTCCGCTGGGCACTTTCCACATCCAGCAGCTGCCCTCATCCGTGCCCGCTAGCAGTACATGGGCACAGGGATGCCACTCGACCCACTGGGCAAAGGAAAGAAAGGGCAGATAGTTTCGTCAGCCTATAGAATCCTTCCTAAATGATCTATCTATCTATTACTAAAACTCTCATCTTGTTTGTTTGTTCACGAAACTCCGCAAAAACGGCACACAATAACGTGACAATTTTAGGCCCACCTTACTCACCATTGTCCTGTGATGTGCATTAAACAAGTTTCGTTCAGATTGATGTTATATTTTACAGGTTATTGACATTTTAAACTTTAATAAACGTCACAGTCGCGCTCCCGCTTGCCGGCCGCATCTGCGCAGTTGGGAGGGTTGCCGTGACTCGCGTCACAACGGGGATCTCTGGCGTCACAACGGGAACCCGTCAACCGTGCCTGTGCAGTTCGGGGCTATGGGTGAGTGGTGGAACATTGCGTTGGGGACGGGGACCCAACGGGTTCGCACTTGGTATAATCTAAAATGGAGCAAAGCAGAAACCCAATGAAGAAAGTGGCTGTGCCATCTCCTCAAACATTTCTCAACAGCAGAAATAATACCGCCCCCACTGGTACTGTACCCCAGTGTTATACACAGACCCGTCCCCACCAATACTAAATTGCACATTGTATATAATGTATACATTCCCCAAAGTATACACTGACGAGCTATATCCACTGCTCTGTCTATCAACAGTTTCTGCTCAGGTATAGCATACATTCAGGTATCACTGCAAGTAAGAATTTACCGGTACTCGCTGGAGTTTAGAAGAATGAGGGGAGACCTCATTGAAACATATAGAATAGTGAAAGGCTTGGAGAGAGTAGATGTGGAGAGGATATTTCCACTAGTGGGAGAGTCTAGGACCAGAGGTCACACCTTCAGGCCATTCTTTTAGGAAGGAGATGAGGAGGAATTTCTTTAGTCAGAGGGTGGTGAATCTGTGGAATTCATTGCAACAAAAAGCTGTGGAGGGCGTCATGGATATTTTTAAGGCAGAGATAGATTCTTGATTAGCACGGGTGTCAGGGGTTGTGGGGGGAAGGCAGGAGAATGGGGTTAGGAGTCAAAGTCAAAGTCAATTTTATTTGGCACCTGCACCTGAAGGTGCAGTGAAATGAATTTGCCAGCAGCGATACACTTAAAAAGAACACACAATACACAATAAAATTTAACACAAACATCCACCACAGCAATCTTCACTGTGGTGGATGGCAACAAAGTTCAGCCAGCCAGTCAGAGATAGATCAGCCATGATTGAATGGCAGAGTAGACTTGATGGGCCGACTGGCCTAATTCTGCTCCTATCACTTATGACTGCTGTCTCTGGACATTCATTACCTGCATGTCGCCCACTTCGAAGGACCAGATTTGCTCCTTGCTTTCAACATCCCAGACTTTGATTAAGCCGCTCATGTCACCTGTTACAACCAACGTTGAATCATGACTGAAGGAAGCGGAGATGACAGAATCGTTGTGGCCTGAAGGACAGATGAATCGCTGATGAAACACCACAGTGGGCAACCAGCAGCCTTGCTGCTGCTCCCCTCCTCTACAATCTTATGCATGACTCTGCAAGACGCCCGCATTAGTGAACTGTAGACATACACCAGACACAGTATGTGATTCAAGTTCATCTTTAATCAGCACTGAGACTTTAACAGCATAAAGGATGGTTGGTTGTCAGTACATCCTAGCTGCTCGAACTGAACCGTGCTGGAAGCAAGTGTTAGTATAAGTGTTACAGTGGGGTGGAGTTAGTGATGCTGGCTTGTGTGTGATTGGTTGACAGGCATCATCAATCTACATCCTTCCCCCTAAAGACTAAGTGTAGAAGGGCACCCATGCCATGGAGTTAAACATACTCGCCATATCTGTCTGGTGGTCTACTAACACGGCCCGAGCGCGATTGACACAAAGTGCTGGAGTAACCCAGCGGATCAGGCTGCAGCATCTCTGGAGAAAAAGGATGGGTGACGTTTTGGGTCAGAACCCTTCTTCTTCATCTGAAGAAGGGTCCCGACCCTAAACGTCATCTATCCGCCTTCTCCAGAGATGCTGTCTGACCTGCTGAGTTAGTCCAGCACTTGATGTTTATCTTTGGTGTAAGCCATCATCTGAAGTTCTTTCTTTCTACATCTTGGTCTTAGAAACATAGATAGAAACATAGAAAATAGGTGCAGGAGGAGGCCATTCGGCCCTTCGAGCCAGCACCACCAATCATTGTGATCATGGCTGATCGTCCCCTATCAATAACCCGTGCCTGCCTTCTCCCCATATCCATTGACTCCACTAGCCCCTAGAGCTCTATCTAACTCTCTCTTAAATCCATACAGTGACTCCACTGCCCTCTGTGGAAGGGAATTCCATAAATTCACAACTCTCTGGGTGACATTTTTTTTCTCACCTCAGTCTTAAATGACTTCCCCTTTATTCTAAGACTGTGGCCCCCTGGTTCTGGACTCACCCACATTGGGAACATGTTTCCTGCATCTAGCTTGTCCAGTCCTTTTATAATTTTATATGTTTCTATAATGTATTCTTTAGTCATTCTAGTAAAAGTGCTTTGGAGAGGGTGCAGAGGAAGTTTACCAGAATGCTGCCTGGATTAGAGAGCATTAGCTATACAGGGAGAGATTGGACAGACACTGGAACGCTGCAGGTTGCAGAGACCTGATAGAAGCACATAGAATGATGAAAGGCATAGATAGGGCAGATAGTTAAAACCTTTTTCTCAAGGTGGAAATGTCAAGGTGTTCTTGACATTTAACCAAGGCTTTTCACTGAATCTTGCTACATGTTCAGAAGTTCTAGGAGTAGATTAGGCAATTCGGCACATCAAGTCAAGTCCGCCATTCGATCATGGCTGATCTATCTCCCTCCTAGCCCCATTCTCCTGCCTTCTCCCCATAACCCCTGACACCCGTACTAGGGGTATCTTTAAGATTAAGGGGTAAGCCATTTAGAACGGAGACGAGGAAACACTTTTTCTCACAGAGAGTTGTGAGTCTGTGGAGGCCGGTTCTCTGGATACTTTCAAGAGAGAGCTAGATAGGGCTCTTAAAGATAGCAGAGTCAGAGGATACGGGGAGAAGGCAGGAACGGGGTACTGATTGGGGATGATTAGCCACGATCACATTGAATGGCGGTGCTGGCTCAAAGGGCCGAATGGCCTACTCCTGCACCTGTTGTCTATTGTCAAAGACTAAAGGGAAGAGGTTTATCGTGAGAGGGGCAAAGTTTAAAGGAGATATCCAGGGTGATTACACAGAGGGTGGTGGGTGCCTGGAACGCGCTGCCAGGGGTGGGGGTGGAGGCAGATACGATAGTGGTGTTTAAGAGGCTTTTGGATAGGCACATGGATATGCAGGGAATGGAGGGATATGGATCACGCGCAGGCAGAGAGTTGTTCTTGGCATCATGTTCAGCCCTGCCCGCCCACGCATCTGTCTAATTGCCTCAAACGTTAAAGCAGATTCTTCATTAGTGCGGGTGTCAGGGGTTATGGGGAGAAGGTGGAAGAATGGGGTTGAGAGGGAGAGATAGATCAGCCATGATCGAATGGTAGCGCATACTCGATGGGCCAAATGGCCTAATTACGATCTCATGATCTTTCCCATTGTATCTGCTTCCAGCACCCCCAAAATGTATCTAACTATTTGTCTATTTTGTTTAATACATACTGAACTTTTTTTGGTGTTTATTATGAATGACCGAATGAATGAATACGTTTATTGGCCAAGTATGTACACATACAAGGAATTTGCCTTGGTGCTCCACCCGCAAGTGACAACACGACATACAGTGAACAATTAAGAATAAAACATAAAAACATTAAAACATTAAGAATAAAAACATGTTTATACATGTGAATGAAATAAAATACCAGAGCAAAAGGAGGCTACAGATTTTTGGTTATTGAGTAGAGCTACTACTCGTGGAAAAAAACTGTTTTTATGTCTGGTTGTGGCAGCTTTGACAGTCCGGAGTTGCCTTCCAGAGGGAAGTGATTCAAAGAGTTTGTGGCCAGGGTGAGAGGGGTCAGAGATGATCTTGCCCGCTCGCTTCCTGGCCCTTGCAGTGTACAGTTCATCAATGGAGGGAAGGTTGCAGCCAATAACCTTCTCAGCTGATCGGACGATTCGCTGCAGTCTCCAGGTGTCGTGCTTGGTGGCTGAGCCAAACCAGACCATGATGGAGAAGTTGAGGACAGAGATATATCTAAATAACAGTTGCGCTGCCGCACGTAGTTGCAAATTCAATGGATATTTTTAAGGCAGAGAATGGGTGTCAAAGGTATGGAGAGAAGGCAGGAAAATGGGATTAGGAGGCAGAGATCAGCCATGATTGAATGGCGGAGTGGACTCCATGGGCCGAATGGCTTAATTTTACTCCCATAACTTGTGAACTTGGAATTTCATTCTTCCATTTTGGGTCATATGATAATCTCTCGCTCCCCCCCCCTCTGACCCCCCTCCAGCCACCCTCCCCACTCCCCCTCCCTTTGCCCCCCCCTCTCGCCCCTCTGCCCCTCCACCCTTCTGCACTCCCTGCACCTCACCCTCCCGTCCCCCTCCTCCCTTCCCCTTACTCTCCCCTCCTCTCTCTCCCCCTTCCTCCCCACTCCCCCCCTCCCTCCCCCCCACTCCTCCCCTCTCCTCTCTCTCCCCCCTTCCCCCCCCTCTCTCCCCCCTCGTCTCTCCCCCTCAGCCCCCCCTCCCCCTCTTCCCTCCCTCCCCCTCTTCCCTCCCTCCCCTTACCTCCACCTCCTTTTCCCCCACTCCCCCCCTGCTCCCCCCTCTGTGTGTGTGTGGGGGGGGGGGGGTGGTTAGTGTGTGTGTGACGCCGCAGGCCCCCCCCCCTCAACTGCACATTGAGGGGACGGGACCCAACGTATGATAACAAAACACTATTAATTTGGCCAGATTCACTCAATGGCCAGAGTGAGTCCCACCGCAAATCGGAGGAGCAGCACCTCATATTTTGCTTGGGCAGTTTACACCTCAGCGGTTGACTTCTCCAATTTCAGGTAGTCCCTGCTTGCTCCCTCCTTCCCAGCTCTCCCACAGCCCACTGTCTCCGCCTCTTCCTTTCTTCTTGCCCCCCCCCATCAGTCTGAAGAAGGGTCTCGACCCGAAACGTTGCCTATTCCTTCCCTCCATAGATGCTGCCTCAGCTGCTGAGTTTCTCCAGCATTTTTGTCTACCTTGATTTTTTTAACAGTGCATTCCTGGCTCGTAGCAGTCTGTGCAATATAAAATTGGCCTCTAAAATCACCTTCAAGCTTTTCCTCTCACTTGAACGTGCGCCCTCTAGTGTGTGTCCTGGGGAAGAGACTGCGATTGTCGAACTACAATGCAACTGTGAACGCAGTTACCTGAACACTCCAGCAACACGTCTCCATCAGTCAGCCTCCACACATACGCCATGTCATCCTCACCCCCAGACACCGCCAGAGTGTTGCTCTTGTGGTCCAAACTCAAGCAGAATACAGCCTCTGAGGAGAACAAGTCACATTGAGTTAGACAAAAGTGCTAGAGAAACTCAGCGGGTGCAGCATCATCTATGGAGCGAAATAGGCAACGTTTCAGGCCAAAACCCTTCTTCACACTGATGTAGGGTGGGGGGGGGGGGGGGGAGAAGAAAGGAAAAAGGAAGAGGAGGAGCCAGAGGGCTGAGGGAGAGCTGAGAAGGGGAGGAGACAGCAAGGGCTACCGGAAATTGGAGAAGTCAATGTTTATGCCGCTAGGGTGCAGACTGCCCAAGCGGAATATGAGGTGCTGCTCGTCCAATTTCCGGTGGTGCTCACTCTGGCCATGGAGGAGGCCCAGGACAGAAACATAGTAACATACATAGAAACATAGAAAATAGGTGCAGGAGTCGGCCATTTGGCCCTTCGAGCCTGCACCGCCATTCAATATGATCATGGCTGATCATCCAACTCAGTATCCTGTACCTGCTTTCTCTCCATACCCCCTGATCCCTTTAGCCACAAGGGCCACATCTAACTCCCTCTTAAATATAGCCAATGAACTGGCCTCAACTACATTCTGTGGCAGAGAATTCCAGAGATTCACCACTCTCTGTGTAAAACATTTTTTTCTCATCTCAGTCCTAAAAGATTTCCCCTTTATCCTTAAACTGTGACCCCTTGTTCTGGACTTCCCCAACATCGGGAACAATCTTCCTGCATGTAGCCTGTCCAACCCCTTAAGAATTTTGTAAGTTTCTATAAGATCCCCCCTCAATCTTCTAAATTCTAGCGAGTACAAGCCGAGTCTATCCAGTCTTTCTTCATATGAAAGTCCTGACATCCCAGGAATCACTGGTGAACCTTCTCTGTACTCCCTCTATGGCAAGAATGTCCTTCCTCAGATTATGAGACCAAAACTGTACACAATACTCCAGGTGTGGTCTCACCAAGACCCTGTACAACTGCAGTAGAACCTCCCTGCTCCTATACTCAAATCCTTTTGCTATGAATGCTAACATACCATTCGCTTTCTTCACTGCCTGCTGCACCTGCATGCCTACTTTCAATGACTGGTGTACCATGACACCCAGGTCTCGTTGCATCTCCCCTTTTCCTAATCGGCCACCATTCAGGTAATAGTCTACTTTCCTGTTTTTGCCACCAAAGTGGATAACCTCACATTTATCCACATTATACTGCATCTGCCAAGCATTTGCCCACTCACCCAGCCTATCCAAGTCATCTTGCAGCCTCCTAGCATCCTCCTCACAGCTAACACTGCCCCCCCGTGTGCTTTAAGTTTGTATATTAATCTCTTATGTGGGACCTTGTCGAAAGCCTTCTGAAAGTCCAGATATAACACATCCACTGGTTCTCCCTTATCCACTCTACTAGTTACATCCTCGAAAAATTCTATAAGATTCGTCAGACATAATTTACCTTTCATAAATCCATGCTGACTTTGTCCAATGATTTCACCATTTTCCAAATGTGCTGCTATCCCATCTTTAATAACTGACTCTAGCAGTTTCCCCACTACCGATGTTAGACTAACTGGTCTGTAATTCCCCGTTTTCTCTCTCCCTCCCTTTTTATAAAGTGGGGTTATATTAGCTACCCTCCAATCCTCAGGAACTACTCCAGAATCTAAAGAGTTTTGAAAAATTATCACTAATGCATCCACTATTTCTGGGGCTACTTCCTTAAGTACTCTGGGATGCAGCCTATCTGGCCCTGGGGATTTATCGGCCTTTAATCCATTCAATTTACCTAACACCACTTCCCGGCTAACCTGGATTTCACTCAGTTCCTCCATCTCATTTGACCCCCAGTCCCCTGCTATTTCCGGCAGATTAATTAAGTCTTCCTTAGTGAAGACAGAACCAAAGTAGTTATTCAATTGGTCTGCCATATCCTTGTTCCCCATGATCAATTCACCTGTTTCTGACTGGTCGGAAAGGTCGG
Organism: Malacoraja senta; assembly: GCA_038087875.1. Lineage (NCBI taxonomy): Eukaryota > Metazoa > Chordata > Chondrichthyes > Rajiformes > Rajidae > Malacoraja > Malacoraja senta. The sequence goes on from JAXLNO010000600.1 coordinate 78,058, forward strand.
ATTCGGAATGGGAGGGGGAGTTGAAGTGCTGAGCCACAGGGAGGTCAGGTTGGTTAATGCGGAGATGTTGTGCGAAACGATCGCCAAGCCTACGCTTGGTCATTCTTAAACACTAAGTCACACTGAGTCACAACTGCACATACAGCCTCACTCACCATTCCCCTTCCGCCTCTAGGGGGCGGCGCAATGGTAGAGCCGCTGCCTCACAGCGCCAGAGACCCGCATTCCCTCCTGACTTACAGACCATTCGGCCTACCGAGTCCGTGCCGACCAGCGATCCCCACACATTAGCATTACCCTACACATTTATGGCCCCGACCACGGGTGAACAAAGGAGGAGGACTGCCTGAACTTTGTTGCCTTCCACCACAGTGAAGAATGCTTTTGTTTTAAATGTCAAAATAGACTTTATTCGAGAAATAAATATATACAATACATGATCCTTACAAAACTCCATCCGACATTCTCGGAGGCTATACATACATTCAATACAGTTTCCCCAAATCACAATTTTTACCCCACACCCTTGCCACTCATGTGGCCACTGGCATGGAATCCCTTCCTTTATTTTGAGGGGTTTCTCCACCATACCCTGCCCCCCATGTCCAGCAGCGGAAGAACCCTAGACTGTGGCCTTCCCCCACAGAGCCTTGGCGTTGGCTGCACCGAGCTTCAGTGCGTCCCTCAGCACGGACTCCTGCAGTCTGCAGCGGGCCAGTCGGCAACATTCCCTGACGGACATCTCGCTCTGCTGGGTGGTGAACAACGCTCGGGCAGACCAAAGAGCGTCTTTCACCGAGTTGATGACCTTCCAGCAGCACTCGATGTCTGTCTCTGAATGCGTCCCTGGGAACAGTCCGTAAATCACAGAGTCCTCTGTGACGGAGCTGTTCGGAATAAACCGTGAGAGGGACCCTTACAGACCTCACCAGACTCTCTTTGCGAATCCACACTCTGCAAAGAGGTGGGCAACCGTCTCCTCTCCATATTCCCCTCCCGCACTCCCACAATACAATTTAACACAAACATCCACCACAGCATTCTTCACTGTGGTGGATGTTTGTGTTGAACTCTATTGTGTATTGTGCGTTTTTTTTAAGTGTACCGCTGCTGGCAAATCCATTTCACTGCACCTTCGGGTGTATGTGACGAATAAAATTGACTATGACTTTGACCAGAGACAATTAGTTACAATTGTTCCAGGCCAATTAACCTACAAACCTGTACGTCTTTGCAGTGTGGGAGGAAACCGGAGCACCCAGAGGAAACCCACGCAGGTCACGGGGAGAACGTACAAACTCCGTACAGACAGCACCCGTAGTCAGGATGGAACCCGGGTCTCTGGCGCTGTGAGGCAGCAGCTCTACCCGCTGTGCCACTGTGCCGCCCCCCCCCCCCCCCAGTACACAAGACAATAATAAATCTAAACGTTCACAATCAAAGTTACGTCACCGAGAAAAATTCCACTTTGAAGCAATTCTCAGCCCACATTTACCCAAGGCCCGCGATCCGCCCTCCCCAGCAGACGGAAGAAAAGTCCCGACCCAAAATGTCACCCATCCTTTATCTCCAGAGATGCTGCCCGACCCGCTGAGTTACCTCCCCCACAATGGGGCAGATTGAGCAAACCATAGAAACGTTTCACTTACTTGTGTGTCTGGTGAAAGTGAGATCGCTGTCATCCTGAACCACCTCCATACATTCCTCATCCTCTGTCTCCCACCGGCCCTCATCCTCCCCCTCCTCCACCTCGCCGGTCGCGTCACCTGCGGGAGACGAGATTGAAAGGAAGGTTTAACTTTGTTATTAAATGGAGATGGACAGATTCCTAATTAGACAATTGACAATAGGTGGGGGAGTAGGCCATTCAGCCCTTCGATCCAGCACTGCCATTCAATGTGATCATGGCTGATCATCCCCAATCAGTACCCCGTTCCTGCCTTCTCCCCATATCCCCTGACTCCGTTATCTTTAAGAGCCCTATCTAGCTCTCTCTTGAAAGTATCCAGAGAACCGGCCTCCACCGCCCTCTGAGGCAGAGAATTCCACAGACTCCCAACTCTCTGTGAGAAAAAGTGTTTCCTCATCTCCGTTCTAAATGGCTTACCCCTTATTCTTAGTTACCCCTAGTACGGATGTCAGGGGTTATGGGGAGAAGGCAGGAGAATGGGGCTAGGAGTGAGTGATAGATCAGCCATGATCGAATGGTGGAGTAGACTTGATGAGCCGAATTGCCTAATTCTACTCCTAGAACTTCTGAACATGTACCAAGATTCATTGAAAAGCCTTGGTTATGCATGCGAATCTAACAGACCAGATAATACTGGAGTAACTCAGCGGGTGAGGCAGCATCTCAGGAGAGAAGGAATGGGCGACGTTTCGGGTCGAGACCCTTCTTCAGACTTCAGCCTCACCCGCTGAGTTACTCCAGCATTTTGTGTCTACCTTTGATTTAAAGTAGCATCTGCAGTTCTTTCTTACACAGACCAGATAATACCATACACAAATACAGGTACAATAGGTAGAGCAATAGATAGGGCGGCACGGTGGCTCAGCGGTAGAATTGCTGCCTTACAGCGCTGGAGACTCGGGTTCGATCCTGACTATGGGTGCTGTCTGTACGGAGTTTGTACGTTCTCCCTGTGACCACGTGGGTTTACCCCTGGGAGCTCCAGTTTCCTTCCACACTCCAAAGATGTACAGATTTGTAGGTCAATTGTCCCTAGTATTTAGGATAGTGCTAGTCTATGGAGATCGCTGGTCGGCGTGGACTCGGTGGGCCGAAGGGCCTGTTTCCGTGCTGGATCTCCGAACTAGACTAAACCAATGGGGAAGATACGGAATGCAGAATCTACAGTGCATTCAGAAAGTATTCAGACCCCTTCACTTTTTCCACATTTTGTTAAGTTACAGCCTTATTCTAAAATGGATTAAATTCTTTTTTAATCATCAATATACACACAATACCCCATAATAAAAAAGCAAAAACAGGTGTTGAGAAATTTTTGCAAAGTAATTAAAAAGACGACAGATGGCGCAATGGGCTAAGTGTTCGGCTGGCAACCGGAAGGTAGCCGGTTCGAATCCCGCTTGGAGTGCATACTGTCGTTGTGTCCTTGGGCAAGACACTTCACCCACCTTTGCCTGCGTGTGAATGTTGATATGTTGATATCAACATATGGATATGGATAATTCTCTGTAAAGCACTTTGGTTTCAAGTGATTTGATTGAAAAGTGCTATATAAAATACAAATATTATTATATTATTATTATTATTAAATAACTGAAATATCACATTTACATAAGTATTCAGACCCTTCACTCAGTACATTGTTGAGGCACCTTTGGCAGCGTTTACAGCCTCAAGACTTCTGGTGTATGATGCTACAAGCTTGGCACACCTGTATTTGGGTAATTTCTCCTATTCTTCTCTGCAGATCCTCTCAAGCTCTGTCAGGTTGGATGGGAAGCGTCGATGCACAGCTATTTTCAGGTCCCTCCAGAGATGTTCGATCGGGTTCAAGTCCGGGCTCTGGCTGTGCCACTCAAGGACATTCATAGACTTGTCACGAAGCCACTCCTGCGTTGTTTTGCCTGTGTGCTTAGGGTCGTTGTCCTGTTGGAAGGTGAACCTCTGCCCCAGTCTGAGGTCCAGAACGCTCTGGAGCAGGTTTTCATCAAGGATGTCTCTGCACTTTGCTCCGTTCATCTTTCCCTCGATCCTGACTAGTCTCCCAGTTCCTGCCGCTGAAAAACATCCCCACAGCATGATGCTGCAACCACCATGCTTCACCGTAGGTTTGGTATTAGCCAGGTGATGGTATTGGCCAGGTGATGAGCGGTGCCTGGTTTCCTCCAGACATGACGCTAGGCATTCTGGCCAAAGACTTCAATCTTGGTTTCATCAGACCAGAGAATCTTGTTTCCCAAACTCCAAGCGGGCAGTCATGTGCCTTTTACTGAGGAGTGGCTTCCGCCTGGCCACTCTATTATAAAGGCCTGATTGGTGGAGTGTTGCAGATATAGTTGTCCTTCCGGAAGGTTCTCCCATCTCCACAGATGAACTCTGGAGCTCTGTCAGAGTGACCATCGGGTTCTTGGTCACCTCCCTGACCAAGGCCCTTCTCCCCCGATTGCTCAGTTTGGCCGGGCGGCCAGCTCTATGAAGAGTCCTGGTGGTTCCAAAGTTCTTCCATTTAAGAACGACGGAGGACACTGCGCTCTTCGGGACCTGCAATGCTGCAGAAATTGTTTTATACCCTTCCCCAGATCTGTGTCTCGACACAATCCTGTCTCGGAGGCCTACGGACAATTCCTTCGTCTTCATGGCTTGGTTTTTACTCTGACATGCACTGTCAACTGTGGGACCTTATATAGACAGGTGTGTGCTTTTCCAAATCATGGCCAATCAATTTAATTTACTCCAATCAAGTTGTAGAAACATCTCAAGGATAATCAATGGAAACAGGATGAACCAAAGCTCAATTTTGAGTGTCATAGCAAAGGGTCTGATTACTTATGTAAATGTGATATTTCAGTTATTTATTTTTAATTAGTTTGCAAAAATTTCTAAACACCTGTTTTTGCTGCTTCATTCTGGGGTATTGTGTGTAGATTAATGATAAAAAAAAAGAATATAATCCATTTTTAAATAAGGCTGTATGGTAGGGGTCTGAATACTTTCTGAATGCACCGTATTGTTCAGCATAGTAGCCTATCAGTTCCATTGAGAAAGTCAATGGGGTAGAGGTGAATCGGACAGTACCCTAGCTTATGGAAGGACCGTTCAGAAGCCTGTTAACAGAGGGGAAGAAGCTGTTCTTGAGTCTGGTGATGCACACTTTCATCCGATGATGTGGTTTAATTTGATGTACCTTCTGCCTGTCAGGAGCAGGAAGGCGATGGAATGACCAGGGTGGGACATGTCTTTCCCAAGGCAACGTAAAGTGCAGACGGACTTGATGGTGGGGAGTCTGGTCTTTGCGATGGACTGGGCTACATCTACAACTCTGCAATTTCTTGCGCTTTTGGACAGACCTGTTCGCAAACCAAGCTGTGATGCAACTCGACAGTGTGCTTTCTACGGTATCTTTTTCCACAGGGAATGAAGATCTACTTAAGAGACCACAGGACCCCAGTCCAAGTCCCCAACTACACCCCATCCACCCTCACCCCCCCACCCCCGCCCCAGTCTCCTTCCCGACCACCTCACTTCCCCCTACATACCCCGCATGCTCCCCTTCCTCCCTCCCTCCCCTCCTTCCCTACCCTCTCCACCTTTCCTACCCTTCCCTCCCCACTTTCCCCCACCTCCCTACCCCCATCTTTCCCTACCCTCCCCTCCTCATCCCCCACTCTCTCCCCAATATCAAGCATCCTCTCTCCCTATTCCCCTGTCCCCTATATCCCACTCTCCGTCCCCTCCCTACCCTCCTACCCTATACTCCCCTCATCCTCCCCCCTTCTCTCCCCTCCCACCCTATCACCTCCCAATCCTCCATTCCCTCCCTCCCCATCCACTCTCCCTCCTCCCCTCTCCTAACCCCCCTCCCTCCCATTCCTCCACTATCCACTCTGCCTCCCCCTAATCTCCTTATCCTCCATCTCCCTCCTTGCCCCCTCCCTCTCTATCCCCCCCTCTCCTCCTATCCCCTCCCTCACCCTCACCTGCCGCCTCCTCATTCCCGCTCAGCTCGATCACCTCCACGATCTCCTCGCCTTCGTACAGCTCCAGCTGGGGGCTCGACTCGGGTTCCGTCATCTCCACCTGCACTGACTAGCGCTGTAACCAGTACACTAGCGCTGTAACCAGTACACTAGCGCTGTAACTAGTACACTAGCGCTGTAACCAGTACACTAGCGCTGTAACCAGTACACTAGCGCTGTAACTAATACACTAGCACTGTAACCAGTACACAAGCGCTGTAACCAGTACACTAGCGCTGTAACTAGTACACTAGCGCTGTAACCAGTACACTAGCGCTGTAACCAGTACACTAGCGCTGTAACCAGTACACTAGCGCTGTAACCAGTACACTAGCGCTGTAACCAGTACACTAGCGCTGTAACCAGTACACTAGCGCTGTAACCAGTACACTAGCGCTGTAACCAGTACACTTGCGCTGTAACTAATACACTAGCGCTGTAACCAGTACACTAGCACTGTAACCAGTACACTTGTACACTAGCACTGTAACGAATACACTAGCGTTGTAACTAGTGTTCTAACCAGTACACTAGCGATGTAACTAGCGCTAAAACTAGTACATTAGTGCTGTAACTAGTGCTATAACTAGTACACTGGCGCTGTAACTAGTACACTGGCGCTGTAACTAGTACACTGGCGCTGTAACTAGTACACTGGCGCTGTAACTAGTACACTGGCGCTATAACTAGTACACTAGCGACCCGGGCCGCAGATGTCAGCGCCTCACGCATGCGCCGCCCGCCAGGCCGCCCCGCTCCCCCCCCCGGTGAGTGGCAGCGGCGCCGACCAATGGGGGCCGGGACAGGCCGGTGTCGTCACACATGTCAGCCAATGAGCGTCGGGGGGAAGCGCGCTCCGCGCGAGGCCCACTGGGGGATGTAGTCCGTACCGCTGGCAATAAAACCCAATTCACCTCAGCTGCAGCTCGCCCCGGCACCGTCAATCACTCTACTCATCACTGACAGCAAACACGTGCGAAAATCAGGTAGAATGGACGCCGCCGGAGCCCGGTCTCAGCTTCTGTTTATCCGGATCGTACTACAACTCCCGCGAGGCCTTGCGGCGGCAGGTTGTGCGCATGCGTGCGGGGCCTGCCGGGATATAGGAGGACCGCGATGGCGGCCGCTTGGAGGACCGGGTTGTTGCTGCGAGGTAAATGACACTCCAAGGCCCTTCAGCCCGTCCTGTCTGCTGTACACCACAGGGAGGGAGGATGCGGAGAGGAGGTTGGCCACAATAGACAATGGGTGCAGGAGTAGGCCATTCGGCCCTTCAATGTGATCATGGCTGATCATCCCCAATCATCAGTACCCCGTTCCTGCCTTCTCCCCATATCCCTTGACTCCACTATTTTTAAGAGCCCTATCTAGCTCTCTCTTGAAAGTATCCAGAGAACCTGCCTCCACCGCCCTCTGAGGCAGAGAATTCCACAGACTCACCACTCTCTGTGTGAAAAAGTGTTTCCTCGTCTCCGTTCTAAATGGCTTACTCCTTATTCTTAAACTGTGGTCCCTGGTTCTGGACTCCCCCAACATCGGGAACATGTTTCCTGCCTCTAACGTGTCCAAACCCTTAATAATCTTATATGTTTCAATAAGATATCCTCTCATCCTTCTAAACCAGAGTGTACAAGCCCAGCCGCTCCATTCTCTCAGCATATGACAGTCCCGCCATCCCGGGAATTAACCTTGTGAACCTACGCTGCACTCCCTCAATAGCAAAAATGTCTTTTCTCAAATTTGGAGACCAAATCTGCACACAATACTCCAGGTGTGGTCTCACTAGGGCCCTGTACAACTGCAGAAGGACCTCTTTGCTCCTATACTCAACCTCTTGTTATGAAGGCCAACATGCCATTTGCTTTCTTCACTGCCTGCAGTACCTGCATGCTTATTTTCATGGACTGATGAACAAGGACCCCTAGATCCCGTTGTACTTCCCCTTGTTCCCAACTTGACAGCATTTAGAAAATAATCTGTTTTTGCCAGCAAAGTGGATAACTGAGGTTTTAATATTTATCCACATTAAACTGCATCTGCCCAGTCACCCAAGAGTGAGAAGGATTTAATAGGAATAAGAGGAGCATTGTTTTCACACAACGAGTGTTGGGTAGATGGAACAAGCTACAAGAGGAGGTAGTTGATGGTACAATAACAACATTAAAAAAATATTTGGACTGGTATATGATTAGGACATGTTTAGAGGGATATGGGCCAAATGCGGGCAAGTGGGACTGGTGTAGATGGGACATGAAGAGGGTGCTTCCGTGCTGTGTGGCTCGATGACTGGTGGAATCTCGAACAAAACACAAAGTGCTGGAGGAACTCAGCAGTTCAGGCAGCATCTGTGGAGAGACAACGTTTTGGGTTAGGACCCTTCGGGCAAAGGGGACTAGCTTAGATGGGAGATAGACACAAAATGCTGGAGTAACACAGTGTGTCAGGCAGCGTCTCTGGAGAAATGTTTGGAAGTAAAGTTCCTGTTCAGACTGAAGAAGGGTCTTGACCTGAAACATCACCCATATCATATTTCTTCAGAGATGCTGCCTAACCCCTTGAGTTACTCCAGCATTTTGTGTCTATCTTCAGTGTAAACCAGCACCTGCAGCTTGAACTATTCTAATGAAACATAGAAAATAGGTGCAGGAGTAGGCCATTTGGCCCTTCGAGCCTGCACCACCATTCAATCTGATCATCCAACTATTGGATGGACCATTCTATATTTCCTTGCTCAGCATCTGCTTTGATCCTTCATTTTCACAGCTTAACCTTCCATATCTCTAGATTCCCTCTCCCCTGACAGTCTGAAGAAGGGTCTCGACTCGAAACGTCACCCATTGATGCTGCCAGGCCCGCTGAGTTACTCCAGCATGTTGTGTCTTCGGTGTAAACCAGCATCTGCAGTTCCTTCATACGCACAGAGCTTAGATGGGATATCTTGGTGGGCATGGGCGCAGCGGGTAGAGCTGCTGGCTGTCGGAGCGTCTGTAACACGGTGTGATTTGCTTCCCCCCCCCCGCCCCGCAGGTCGCTGGTTCGGCCGTGCCATTGCCGGCCCTGGCACCGGCTCTTGCCACGCCCCGCCCAGCCGTGGTCGCCCGGCAACAAGCATGCCGGCACTCGCCGATAGATCCATCCACTGTAACCACGGAAGCAGACCGGCACAGGAGCCCCCGGGCGGTCCGGAGTCCCGCATCCCAGAGTACATCCCGCAGCGCCGAGGCAAGAACCCGATGGGCAAGATCGGGCTGGCCTGGTGAGGCTGGGAATGGCGTGGGGCGGAGGGGAGGTGGTTGCTGTTGGATAGTTTAGTTTAGAGATACAGCGCGGAAACAGGCCCTTCGGCCCACCGAGTCCGCGCCAACCAGCGATCCCCGCACACTAACACTATCCTACACACACACACTAGGGACAATTTACATTTACACCAAGCCAATTAACCTACAAACCTGTACGTCTTTGGAGTGTGGGAGGAAACCGAAGATCTCGGAGAAAACCCACGCAGGTCACGGGGAAAACGTACAAACTCCGTACGTACATTTTACAATAATCTGTACAATACAAAAGAATGCCAACACACCCACCAGCAGAATACAAAGTAAAACAGATACAGTGCCCTCCATAATGTTTTGGACAAAGACCCACCATTTATTTATTTGCCAAAGGTGATGGAAAGACTGGAGGAAAGACTAGGTGCTGAGAGCTCTCTTATACCTGCAATAAGGAGGCAGTTAAACACACTTGAGCAATTGCAAACACCTGTGAAGCCATGTGTCCCAAACATTATGGTGCCCTGAAATGGGGGGACTATGTATAAATACAGCTGTAATTTCTACATGGTGAAACCTAAATGTATTAAAATGGCCTAAAATCTGACAATGTGCACTTTAACCACATGTGATTTTTTCTATTACGAATCTTAAACTGTGGAGTACAGAGGCAAATAAATAAATGAAGGGTCTTTGTCCCAAACATTATGGAGGGCGCTGTATATTCTTAAATATCAAATATACTGAATATTTTATAACTATAAGAAACATATAAGATTGTTAAGGGCTTGGACACGCTAGAGGCAGGAAACATGTTCCCGATGTTGGGGGAGTCCAGAACCAAGGGCCACAGTTTAAGAATAAGGAGTAAGCCATTTAAAACGGAGACGAGGAAACACTTTTTCTCACAGAGAGTGGTGAGTCTGTGGAATTCTCTGCCTCAGAGGGCAGTGGAGGCAGGTTCTCTGGATGCTTTCAAGAGAGAGCTAGATAGGGCTCTTAAAGATAGCGGAGTCGGGGGATATGGGGAGAAGGCAGGAACGGGGTACTGATTGGGGATGATCAGCCATGATCACATTGAATGGCGGTGCTGGCTCGAAGGGTTGAATGACCTACTCCTGCACCTATTGTCTAGAAGATAAAATAAATATTTGGTTCAAAAACTGCACCCGTTGACCATCACTCCCCGTCTGTGACCCCCCCGTCCCGCCCCGCTGCAGGTTGTTTGGCCTGCCGGCGGGCGTCATCAGCTTCCTGCTGGTCAAGCGACAGGTGGACAAGAACCGTCTGAAGCAGGTGCAGGTCCGTCAGAGGATGAAGATCGCCAACGAGGGCGAATACCGGAGCGAGAGGTACCGTCAGCACAGCGCCATCAGCAGGCCGGGCTGAGGGGCAGCTCCGGACCACCGCACCGCCCCCCGAACAATCAGCCCCCTGCTTCACCTGATCTCCCGGTGGCTCAGCACTTCAACACCCCCTCCCATTCCAAATCCGACCTTTCTGTCCTGGGCCTCCTCCATGGCCAGAGTGAGCACCACCGGAAATTGGAGGAGCAGCACCTCATATTCTGCTTGGGCAGTTTGCACCCTAGCGGCATAAACATTGACTTCTCCAATTTCTGGTAGCCCTTGCTGTCTCCTCCTCCTCCCCTTCTCAGCTCTCCCTCAGCCCTCAGGCTCCTCTTCCTTTCTCCTTTCTTCTCCCCTCACCCCACATCAGTCTGAAGAAGGGTTTCGGCCCGAAACGTTGCCTATTTCCTTCGCTCCATAGATGCTGCTGCACCCGCTGAGTTTCTCCAGCACTTTTGTCTGCTTCATTCAACTCCTTGGGGAAAACCATTCAGCATCCAACTCTCTCACCTTTCTGCAGCAACACACACACACAGAGTGCTGAAGCAACTCAGCAGGTCAGGCGGCATCTGTGTGGAGGGAATGGACAGGCGACGTTTCAGGTCGGGACCCTTCTTCAGACCGATGGCTTGTGCAGTGGGGGTTGGGGGGGAGGGTGAGCTGGAAGAGAAAGGCGGGTCTGGGGAAAGCCTGGCGAGTGATAGGTGGAGACGCAAGGAACTGCAGATGCTAGTTTACAACAACAAAAATCCAAAGTGCTGGAGTAACTCAGCGGGTCAGGCAGCATTGCCCTGGAGAACGTGGGTTAGATTGGGGTCAGGTGAGGGGGTGCTTGGTAGATGGGGTGGAGTAAGTGACAAAGGCTGCAGGCGTCTATCTCCAGTTAAAAGCCGGACCCGCTGAGTTACTCCAGCTTTTTGTGCCTATCTCCGGAGGCAAAAGGGTGTCGGATAAGGAGAGGGGGAGAGAAATGTAAAGCCGGAGAGAGGGGTGTGTGATAGTGCCAAAAAATGGGTGCGTGGAGGGGGCAGTGGAGGAAAGAGGGAGGGGGAAGTGGGGGGAGGGGGGTGTTACTTAAAATTCAAGAACTCAATGTTCACACCGTTAGGTTATAAGGTGCCTTCGAAATGCACTGCCTTCCTGCACAGTTGGTATCACTGACAGTCACAAAGTGCTGGAGGAACTCGGCGTGTCAGGCAGCGTCTGGACCTTTCAGCTCGAGAAGGTGGATAAAAAAGCGAGACACAGAGATATGAAGGGGCAAGGTGTGAAAATGGGAGATCAAAGGGGGACGAATGTAGAATAGATCGTTGGTCGACAAAAATGCTGGAGAAACTCAGCGGGTGAGGCAGCATCTATGGAGCGAAGGAATAGGTGACGTTTCAGGTCGAGACCCTTCTTCAGACTGATGTGGGGGTGGGGGGGGAGGGCGAGAAGAAGAAAGGAAGAGGCGCAGACAGTGGGCTGTGGGAGAGCTGGGAAGGGGAGGGGAAGGAGGGAGAAAGCAGGGACGACCTGAAATTGGGGAAGTCAATGTTCATACTGCTGGGGTGTAAACTACCCAAGCGAAATATGGTCTGAAGAAGGGTCTTGACCCGAAACATCACCTATTCCTTCGCTCCATAGATGCTGCCTCACCCGCTGAGTTTCTCCAGCATTTTTGTCGACCAACGATCTATTCTACATTCGTCCCCCTTTGATCTCCCATTTTCACACCTTGCCCACCTGAGTTTCTCCAGCATTTTTATCTACAAGCGAAATGTGAGGTGCTGCTCCTCCAATTTGCGGTGGGACTCACTCTGGCCATGGAGGAGGCCCAGGACAGAAAGGTCGGGTTCGGAATGGGAGGGGGAGTGGAAGTGCTGAGCCACCGGGAGATCAGGTTGGTGGTACGTCAGTCTGAAGAAGGGTCCCGACCCGAAACCCCATCATGCCTGTTTCCCCCACCCACCCCCGCCACCTCAGGTGCTGCCTGACCCACTGAGTTCCTCCAGCACTTTGTACTTTGCTGCTCCATGTATTTCTACCTGTTTAACTCCATCGCTCCAGAGATCACTGAAGCTGCCACTTCCACTGTACTTGAAGTGAAACTACAGCCAATACTGCTTCTCGGATGTAATTATTTACAATGGTATGATTATAATTAAAGTTTAAGTGACTCTTAAATGTGTTTGCCTGTGTCGGTTTTGACTCGGCGCTTGTGAATATTTACATTGCAACTCCACTGAAGACGCCCAAGTTTAGCTTATTCATTCATTCATTTGTTCTATATTAGGGGTGGCATGGTGGCGCAGCGGGTAGAGCTGCTGCCTCACAGCGCCAGAGACCCGCGTTCCATCCTGACTACGGGTGCTGTCTGTACGGAGTTTGCACGTTCTCCCCGTGACCTGCGTGGGTTTTCTCCGGGTGACAATAGACAATAGGTGCAGGAGTAAGCCATTTGGCCCTTCGAGCCAGCAATGTGATCATGGCTGATCATCCCCAATCAGTACCCCATTCCTGCCTTCTACCCATATCCCCTGACTCCGCTATTTTTAAGAGCCCTATCTAGCTCTCCCTTGAAAGCATCCAGAGAACCTGCCTCCACCACCCTCTGAGGCAAAGAATTCCACAGACTCACCACTCTCTGTGAGAAAAAGTGTTTCCTTGTCTCCGTTCTAAATGTCTTACTCCTTATTCTTAAACTGGCCCCTGGTTCTGGACTCCAACATCGGGAACATGTTTCCTGTCTCTAGCGTGTCCAAACCCTTAACAATCTTATATGTTTCAATGAAATCGGGTGCTTCGGTTTGCTCCTACACTCCAAAGACGTGCAGTTTGTAGGTTAATTGGCTTGGTGATAATTTATTTGTTCCTAGTGTGTGCGGGTAGGTAGGCCCCTCTCGGTCATGACTGACCATGGGTGATGCATCCTGATCGGATGCAAGCCTGGGCGATGTCATATGGAGGACAGGCTGTTGCCCATGCAGCATGTCCCCCCTCTCCACGTCGCTGATCGATCCAAAGGAACAGCAGGGCCGTTACAGTTTGGCACCAGCGCCTTCGCAGGAGCTGCCAGAACGAGGTTGTAGACAATGACAAACTGCCTTAGGGGCTCCGACTCCGGATTTTCTTGAGGTTTACTCCTGGAGTATTTTCCATGACTAGATATGGCCACAAGGCAGTGGAGGTTTTAAATCAGAGTTATCCATCTCCTAGATGGACTGCCTTCCCAGGCTGACGAGCCCCATCTGCCCGAGACTCGTGGGGGCGGGAGCGTCTACCTTCCTGTGCAGGTCTTTAGCACCTACCCGCTAGTGTGTGTAGGATAGTGACAATAGACAATAGGTGCAGGAGGCCATTTGGCCCTTCAAACCAGCACCGCCATTCAATGTGATCATGGCTGATCATCCCCAATCAGTACCCCGTTCCTGCCTTCTCCCCATATCCCCTGACTCTGCTATCTTTAAGAGCCCTATCTAGCTCTCTCTTGAAAGTTTCCAGGAAACATGTTCCCGATGTTGGGGGAGTCCAGAACCAGGGGCCACAGTTTAAGAATAAGGAGTAAGCCATTTAGAAGGGAGATGAGGTAACACTTTTTCTCACAGAGAGTTGTCAGTCTGTGGAATTCTCTGCCTCAGAGGGCGGTGGAGGCAGGTTCTCTGGATGCTTTCAAGAGAGAGCTAGATAGGGCTCTTGAAGATAGTGGAGTCAGGGGATATGGGGAGAAGGCAGGAACAGGGTACTGATTGGGGATGATCAGCCATGATCACATTGAATGGCAGTGCTGGCTCGAAGGGCCGAATGGCCTACCCCTGCACCTATTGTCTACTGTCTATTGTCTATTGAAGGATGTGCTGGCTCTGGGGAGGGTCCAGAGGAGATTTACAGGAAAGATCCCAGGAATGAGTGGGTTAATGTATGATGAGTGTTTGTCGGCACTGGGCCTGTACTCGCTGGACTTTAGAAGGATGAGGAGGAACCTTATTGAAACTTACCGAATAGTGAAAGGCCTGGATAGAGTGGATGTGGAGAGGATGTTTCCACTAGTGGGAGAGTCTAGATCCAGAGGGCACAGCCTCTGAATTAAAGGGTGCTTTTTTAGAAAGGAGATGAGGAAGAACTTCTTTAGTCAGAGGGTAGTTAATCTGTGAAACTCATTGCCACAGACGGCTGTGGAGGCCAAGTCAGTAGATATTTTTAAGGCAGAGATAGACAAATTCTTGATTAGAACGGGTGTCAAAGGTTATGGGGAGATGGCAGTAAAATGGGGTTAGGAGGGAGAGATAGATCAGCCATGCTTGAATGGCGGAGTAGACTCGACGGGCCGAATGGCCTAATTCTACTCTTTTAACTTGTGAACTTGTGACTGCTATTGCAAATGACTGGCTAGCTTCACAAACATGGCCACATGTTGAAGATTGAGATATATTTACACCAGCAGGGGGAAACACTGAGCTAAAATCAAGTCAAACTCAAGATATGCTGGAGTAACTCAGCGGGACAGGCAGCATTCAAGATTCAAGAGAGTTTATTGTCATGTGTCTCTGATAGGACAATGAAATTCTTGCTTTGCTTCAGCACAACAGAATATAGAGGGCATTGACTACAGAACAGATCAGTGTGTCCATATATCATTATATAAATATATACACACAGGAATAAATAAACTGATAAAGTGCAAATAACAGATAATGGGCTATTAATGTTCAGAGTTTTGTCCGAGCCAAGTTTAATAGCCTGATGGCTGTGGGGAAGTAGGTATTCCTGAACCTGGTCGTTGCAGTCTTCAGGCTCCTGTACCTTCTACCCGAAGGTAGCAGGGAGATGAGTGTGTGGCCAGGATGGTGTGGGTCCTTGATGATGCTGCCAGCCTTTTTGAGGCAGCGACTGCGATAGATCCCCTCGATGGAAGGGAGCTCAGAGCCGATGATGGACTGGGCAGTGTTTACTACTTTTTGTAGTCTTTTCTGCTCCTGGGCGCTCAAGTTGCCGAACCAAGCCACGATGCAACCGGTCAGCATGCTCTCTACTGTGCACCTGTAGAAGTTAGAGAGAGTCCTCCTTGACATACCGACTCTCCGTAATCTTCTCAGGAAGTAGAGGCGCTAATGTGTATTCTTATCTCTGAGCATCTTTGGAGAGAAGGAATGGGCGACGTTCCAGGCCGAGACCGTTCTTCAGACCGAGTGTCAGGGGAGCAGGAGACACACAGAGATATGGAAGGGCAAGGTGAGAAAATGAGAGATCAAAGGGGATGAATGTAGAATAGATCATTGGTCGACAAAAATGCTGGAGAAATTCAGCGGGTGAGGCAGCATCTATGGAGCGAAGGAATAGGTGACGTTTCGGGCCGAGATCCGTCTTCTGACCAGAATAGATCAATGTTAGCTATGGGAAGGTGAGAATAAGGCATACAAAGATAAAATTTAATCAGAAAAACAGACTGGTCAGAGAACTAGGGTGGGGGAGGGATGGAGAGAGAGGGAAAGCAAGGGCTACTTGAAGTTAGAGAAGTCAATGTTCATACCGCTGGGGTGTAAACTACCCAAGCCAAATATGAGATGCTGTTCCTCCAATTTGCGCTGGGCCTCACTCTGACAATGGAGGAGGCCCAGGACAGAAAGGTCAGATTGGGAATGGGAGGGGGAGTTGAAATGCCGAGCCACCAGGAGATCAGGTAGGTTCGGGCGGACTGAGCGGAGTTGTTCGGCGAAACGATCGGCGAGCCTGCGCTTGGTCTCGCCGATGTAGAGAAGTCGACACCTGGAACAGCGGATACAGTAGATGAGGTTGGAGGAGGAGCAAGTGAACCTCTGCCTCACCTGAAAGGACTGCCGGGGTCCTTGGATGGAGTCGAGGGGGGGAGGTATAGGGACAGGTGTTGCATCTCCTGCGGTTGCTGGGGAAGGTGGCTGGGGAGGGAGGGGGTGGTTTGGGTGGGAAGGGACGAGTTGACCAGGGTGTTGTGATATGTTTACACCAGCAGAGGGGAGCACTGAGCTGAAAGAAAGTTAAACTCACCCCACCCTCTTTACTGAGATATCTCAGTGGTCTTCCTCATCGTCATGGAAACAGGCCCTTCAGTTTATTATTGTCACGTGCACCGAGGTACAGTGAAAAGCTTTTGTTGCCTGCTCACCATCAGCAGAAAGACAATACATGATTACAATCGAGCCGTCCACTGTGTACTGGTGTAGGAACTGCAGATGCAGGTTTACGCCAAAGATGGGCACAAAGTGCTGGAGTAACTCAGTGGGTCAGGCAGCATCTGTGGAGAACATGGATAGGTGACGTTTCGGGTTGAGATCCTTCTTCATTCCTGACCCAAAACGTCACCTATCCATGTTCTCCACAGATGCTGCCTGACCCGCTGAGTTACTCCAGCACTCTGTGAAACGTCACCTATCCATGTCTGAAGAAGGGTCTCGGCCCGAAACGTCACCTATTCCATCACGCCATAGATGCTGCCTCACCCGCTGAGTTTCTCCAGCATTTTTATCCACAAGCGAAATATGAGGTGAGGTTCATACCGCTGGGGTGTAAACTACCCAAGGGAAAGATGAGGTGCTGCTCCGATTTGCGGTGGGACTCACTCTGGCCATGGAGGAGGCCCAGGACAGAAAGGTCGGATTCGGAATGGGAGGGGGAGTTGAAGTGCTGAGCCACCGGGAGATCAGGTTGGCGGAACGTCAGTTGAAGAAGGGACCCGACCCGAAACCCCGTCATGCCTGTTCCCCCCACACCCCCCCCACCACCACCACAGGTGCTGCCTGACCCACTGAGTTCCTCCAGCACTTTGTACTTTGTTCATGATTCCAGCTCCTTGTATTTCTACCTGTTTAACTCCATCGCTCCAGAGAACACTGAAGCTGCCACTTCAGCAGTGAAACTACAGCCAATACTGCTTATCGGATGTAATTATTTACAATGGTATGATTGTAATTAAAGTTTAAGTGACTCTTAAATGTGTTTGCCTGTGTCGGTTTTGACTCAGCGCTTGTGAATATTTACATTGCAACTGCACTGAAGACGCCCAAGTTTAGCTTATTCATTCATTCATTTGTTCTATATTAGGGGCAGCACGGTGGCGCAGCGGGTAGAGCTGCTGCCTCGCAGCGCCAGGGACCCGGGTTCCATCCTGACTACGGGTGCTGTCTGTACGGAGTTTGTACGTTCTCCCCGTGACCTGCGTGGGTGTTCTCTGGGTGACAATAGACAATAGGTGCAGGAGTAGGCCATTCAGCCCTTCAAGCCAGCACCACCATTCAATGTGATCATGACTGATCATCCCCAATCAGTACCCCGTTCCTGCCTTCTCCCCATATCCCCTGACTCCTCTGTGGGAGAGTCTAGGACCAGAGGGCACAGCCTCTGAATTAAAGGGTGCTTTTTTAGAAAGGAGATGAGGAAGAACTTCTTTAGTCAGAGGGTAGTTAATCTGTGGGATTCTTTGCCACAGAGGGCTGTGGAGGCCACAAGTCAGTGGATATTTTTAAGGCAGAGATAGACAAATTCTTGATTAGAAAGGGTGTCAAAGGTTATGGGGAGATTGCAGGAAAATGGGGTTAGGAGGGAGAGATAGATCAGCCATGCTTGAATGGCAGAGTAGACTCGACGGGCTGAATGGCCTAATTCTACTCCTTTAACTTGTCAACTTGTGACTGCTTTTGCAAATGACTGGCTAGCTTCACAAACATGGCCACATGTTGGGGATTGAGATGTATTTACACCAGCAGGGGAATGCACTGCGTTAAAATCAAGTCAAACTCAAGATATGCTGGAGTAACTCAGCGGGACAGGCAGCATCTCTGGAGAGAAGGAATGGGCGACGTTTCGGGCCGAGACCCTTCTTCAGACCGAGTGTCCGGGGAGAGGGAGACACACAGAGATATGGAAGGGCAAGGTGTGAAAATGGGAGTTCAAAGGGGATGAATGTAGAATAGATCATTGGTCGACAAAAATGCTGTGGCAACTCAGCGGGTGAGGCAGCATCTATGGAGCGAAGGAATAGGTGACGTTTCGAGTCGAGACCGTTCTTCTGACTAGAATAGATCAATGTTAGCTATGGGAAGGTGAGAATGAGGCCTACAAAGATAAAATTTAATCAGAAAGACAGTGGTCGGAGAACGAGGGCGGGGGAGGGAGAGAGAGGGAAAGCAAGGGCTACTTGAAGTTAGAGAAGTCAATGTTCATACCGCTGGGGTGTAAGCTACCCAAGCCAAATATGAGATGCTGTTCCTCCAATTTGCACTGGGCCTCACTCTGGCCATGGAGGAGGCCCAGGACAGAAAGGTCAGATTGGGAATGGGAGGGGGAGTTGAAGTGCTGGGCCACCGGGAGATCAGGTAGGTTTAGGCGGACTGAGCGAAGGTGTTCAGTGCAACGATCGCCGAGCCTGTGCTTGGTCTCGCTGATATACAGGAGTCCACACCTGGAACAGCGGATACAGTAGATGAGGTTGGAGGAGGTGCAAGTGAACCTCTGCCTCACCTGAAAGGACTGTCGGGGTCCTTGGATGGAGTCGAGGGGGGGGGGGGGGTATAGGGACAGGTGTTGCATCTCCTGCGGTTGCAGGGGAAGGTGGCTGGGGAGGGAGGGGGTGGTTTGGGTGGGAAGGGACGAGTTGACCAGGGTGTTGTGATATGTTTACACCAGCAGAGGGGAGCACTGAGCTGAAAGAAAGTTAAACTCACCCCACCCTCTTTACTGGAGATATCCCAGTGGTCTTCCTCATCGTCATGGAAACAGGCCCTTCAGTTTATTATTGTCACGTGCACCGAGGTACAGTGAAAAGCTTTTATTGCCTGCTCACCATCAGCAGAGAGACTGTACATGATTACAATCGAGCCGTCCACTGTGTACTGGTGTAGGAACTGCAGGTGCAGGTTTACGCCAAAGATAGGCACAAAGTGCTGGAGTAACTCAGCGGGTCAGGCAGCATCTCTGGAGAAAAAGGAATAGGTCACATTTCGGGTCGAGTCTGAAGAAGGGTCTCAACCCGAAACGTCACCTATTCCTTCTATCCACAGATGCTGCCTGACCCGCTGAGTTACTCCAGCACTCTGTGAAACGTCACCTATCCATGTTCTCCACAGATGCTGCCTGACCCGCTGAGTTACTCCAGCATTTTGTGTCTTTCCGTTGCTACGTTAGACAGGGTGCTGCTCCAAAAAGGCGAGCGTGCAGACCGGACGTGGCCTGCAGCCTCAGAATTAAGGACGTTCCTTTAGGAAAAAGATGAGGAGGAATTTCTTTAGTCAGAGGATAGACAGTTGGATAGACTGATGGGACTGAAGGCTGATAAATCCCCAGGGCCTGATGGTCTGCATCCCAGGGTACTTAAGTGGCTCTAGAAATCGTGGATGCATTGGTGATCAGTTTACAATGTTCTATAGATTCAGGATCAGTTCCTGTGGATTGGAGGGTAGCTAATGTTATCCCACTTTTTAAGAAAGAAGGGAGAGAGAAAACAGGGAATTATAGACCAGTTAGCCTGACATCGTTGGTGGGGAAGATGCTGGAGTCAATTATAAAAGATGAAATAGCGGCACATTTGGATAGCAGTAAAACAGGATCAGTCTGAGTCAGCATGGATTTATGAAAGGGGAAATCATGCTTGACTAATCTTCTGGAATTTTTTGAGGATGTAACTGGGAAAATGGACAAGGGAGAGCCAGTGGATGTAGTGTACCTGGACTTTCAGAAAGCATTTGATAAGGTCCCACATAGGAGATTAGTGGGCAAAATTAGGGCACATGGTATTGGGGGTAGAGTGCTGACATGGATAGAGAAGTGGTTGGCAGACAGGAAACAAAGAGTAGGGATTAACAGGTCCCTTTCAGAATGGCAGGCAGTGACTATGCTGGGACCGCAGCTATTAATGATTTAGATGAAGGAATTAAAAGTAACATTAGCAAATTTGCAGATGACACAAAGCTGGGTGGCAGTGTGAACTGTGAGGAGGATGCTATGAGAATGGAGGGTGGCTTGGACAGGTTGGGTGAGTGGGCAGATGCGTGGCAGATGCAGTTTAATGTGGATAAAATGTGAGGTTATCCACTTTGGTGGCAAAAAATAAGAAGGCAGATTATTATCTGAATGGTGTCAAGTTGGGAAAAGGGGAAGTACAACAGGATCTGGGGGTCCTTGTTCATCAGTCAATTAATCATGCAGGTACAGCAGGCAGTGAAGAAAGCTAATGGCACATTGGCCTTCATAACAAGAGGAGTTGAGTATAGGAACAAATAGGTCCTTTTGCAGTTGCACAGGGCCCCAGTGAGACCACACCTGGAGTATTGTGTGCAGTTTTTGTCTCCAAATTTGAGGAAGGACATTCTTGCTATTGAGGGAGTGTAGCGTAGGTTCATGAGGTTAATTCGCGGGATGGTGGGACTGTCATATGTTGATTGAATGGAGCGGCTGGGCTTGTACACTCTGGAATTTAGAAGGATGAGAGGGTATCTTGTTGAAGCATATAAGATTATTAAGTGATTGGACACGCTAGAGGCAGGAAACGTGTTCCCGATGTTGGGAGAGTCCAGAATCAGGGGCCACAGTTTAAGGGGCAAGCCATTTAGAACGGAGATGAGGAAAAACCTTTTTACCCAGAGAGCTGTAAGTCTGTGGAATTCTCTGCCTCAGAGGGTGGTGGAGGCCAATTCTCTGGATACTTTCAAGAGAGAGCTAGATAGGGCTCTTAAAGATAGCGGAGTCAGGGGATATGGGGGGAAGGCAGGAACGGGGTACTGATTGGGGATGATCAGCCATGATCACAGTGATTGTCGGTGCTGGCTCGAAGGGCTGAATGGCCTACTCCTGCACATTTTGTATGTTGTCTATTGTTATGGGGAGAAGGCAGGAGAATGGGGTCAGGAGGGAGAGATAGATCAGCCATGATTGAATGGCAGAGTAGACTTGATGGGCCGAATGGCCTAATTCTGCTCCTATCAATTATGACTTGTGTACCGATCAGTATGGTCTACTTTGTACTTAATATGATTGTACCTAATAGTAAGATTATCTATAGTAATAGGTAAAGACCTATTGTACATTTACATTTAGTAATATAGTTACACTAGAGTAATATAATAGTAATAATACACATTAGTAATAATATACTTTTGTTATAGTACACTTTAGTAATATAATACTCTATTACATTTAGTAATATAGTAATGCATAATAGTAAGGTTACCCATGGTAAAATTGACACTGAACTCCACAAAACAAATTTCTCTGCACTTGGGCACATGTCACAATAAAGTCATGCGTTGAGGAGACGGGAGCCAACGAGTCCCCCTTGGTCCAGTACTCTTAAGGTAGACAAAAATGCTGGAGAAACTCAGCGGGTGAGGCAGCATCTATGGAGCGAAGGAATAGGTGACGTTTAGGGTCGAAACCCTTCTTCAGACTGATGTGGGGGTGGGGGGGGGGGGGGGGCGGGAAGAAGTGCTGAGCCACCGGGAGATCAGGTTGGTTATTGCGAACCGAGCGGAGGTGTTGGGCGAACTCTGATCTTGTGCTCTTCCGCTTTGCGGGTTTTTATACTTGCGCAAAAAACGGTAGGTGTAGCGCTACGATTTTTCACCAGCTGCCTCGCCGTTCTCCTGTGCTGCGAGTGCAACGAGTTTCGTTCCGATCGCTGGTCTATTTGTAAAACTTATTAACGTTTAAAAATAGTAAGAAACCACGCGTGCGCACATTGCTGTCAGTCGCCACCACGCAGATTGGCGCTGCAATTCTGTCACTGGCCGTGTGCGCGATTTAGGCGCCTTTGACAGGGGGGCGGGATTAAAATGCCGTTTTCTCCTATCTGTCGGAGTCGAACTTCCTCAGGCTGCTAAGCTGCTGCAGAGAAATCGTTCCGACATCCGTTCTCGGAAGTTTAAAAAAAAACGACTGGACAATTTAATCGCTGGAGTAAAATAAAAATCTACTTCCAACGCCGTCAATCCGACAACAGGACGGATCTCACGTAGGGGACAAAACATAAGGTAAGTAGTTTATTTTACATATAAACTTGCTTCTTAGGATTACTTTAATCCAAATTTCATTGGCGAAAATGTGATTTTGGCCCCATACGAACCGGCAGTGTTTTTCCTGCCGATATGGGGTTCAAATTCACTGCAACCGCAACGTTCCAATCGATCGCGTTCCTCAAAAACCCACTCGCAAGTTGATTTAAATGGCCATTAATTTACGGGAATTAAACATTAAATTACTTCCATTTTGGCCTATAAATTCATGACAATGAGATTTGAAAATCATGTTATATTGTGAATTCTTGTGTGAATGTTATTTGGACACTTAGGCTATTTAAAAATGTTAACCTTTTCATAAGAAATGGATAGATGTTTAGATCTAGTAATTGAATTTTGTAATTAGCTACAATTAGGTTAACTAATTATATGCTTTAATTTCAGGTCATCCAAGTAAGATTTTCATATTTGTTTCAGAATGCTTCAATCTATAATAACTGACAATTTCATTCAGTTCTCTTAATTTTTAAGAAAGTTATGGGCTTTTGACTGTCCTCGATCACAGCTTTTGTGTTGTCAATGGAAAAGCAATAGGGAACAAGATGCTAATTTCAGAGTATGAAAATGGCCATAACTTTTTAAATACTGAAGATATGAAAGTGAATTAGGTGTCAAATTAAACTTATTTTTATGCTTTATCTGATGCGATAAATTGCAGACTTGATTTTTAAAATCTCAAAATTTTGTAACATTGCTAAGTATTGGACCACCCTGGGAAAAAGGTTCATGTGATAGGAGCAGAATTAGGCCATTCGGCCCATCGAATCTACTCCGCCATTCAATCATGGCGGATCTATCTCTCCCTGCTAACCCCACCCCATTCCCATGGGGAGAAGGCAGGAGAATGGGGTTAAGAGGGAGAGATAGATCAGCCATGATGGAATGGCGGAGTAGACTTGATGGGCCAAACGGCCTAATTCTGCTCCTATCACTTATGAACCTACAGTCAAGAATCTATCTACACCTTAAAAATATCCATTGACTCGGCCTCCACAGCCTTGTTACTCCTGTGAAGTGGCTCGGACACTGCAGCATGTAAGTAAACTCTCAGAGACCACCACAACCTGTAATCAACAGCATTTTAATACAATATTATACAGAATTCCAGTATTTAATCAGCCTTGTAAATGTTCCGCTGGTAAATAAAATATATGTAACAGTAAACAATCTCCTTCTGTGGTCAGGTCAGAGGTGGGGATGTGGGTAGAGCCGCTGCCTCACAGCACCAGAAACCCCAGTTCAATCCTGACCTCGGCTAGCGTGCGTGCGTGCGTGCGTGCGTGCGTGCGTGCGTGTGTGTGTGTGTAAATGTGTGTGTGTTTGTATGTGTGTAAATGTGTGTCTGTATGTGTGTCTGTGTGTGTATGTGTAAATGTGTGTCTGTGTGTAAATGTGTGTGTGTGTGTGTGTGTGTGTGTGTGTGTGCGTGCGCGGAGTTTGCACGTTCTCCCTGTGACTGCGTGGGTTTTCTCCAGGTGCTCTGGTTTCCTCCCACATCCCAGAGACCGCACAGGTTTGTAGGTTTAACTGGGCCCTGTAAATTGCTCTCAGTCGGTAGTTGAGGGGGTAGAATCTCGATGGGAATGGAGATGGGATTAATAACAGGGCATGACGCAAAGTGCTGGAGAAACTCAGCGGGGTCAGGCAGCATCCGTGGAGGGAATGGACAGACGACCATTGGGTTGGGACCCTCCCTTAACACAGGGTTGGTGTAAAGAGGTGGCTTTTGGTCGGTGTGGACTCGAAGGGAGCATCTCTGTGCTGTTTCTCTCTTTAGTTCACTGAAACACACAACAAGAAACTAAACTAAAGAGAGATACAGCACGGAATGAAATCGGCCATTCATCTAGTGGGACGAACCAGTCAATAGACAACAAACAATAGATGCAGGAGTAGGCCATTCGGCCCTTCGAGCCAGCACCGCCATTCAATGTGATCATGGCTGATCGCAATGAATGGCGGTGCTGGCTCAAAGGGCCGAATGGCCTCCTGCCCCTATTTTCTATGTTTCCCTAGTGTGTGTAGGATAGTATTAGTCTGCGGGGGTGATCGCTGGTCGGCGCGGACCCGGTGGGCCGAAGGGCCTGTTTCTGCTCTGTACCTCTAAACTAAACTAGACCAAAAATGGGAGCCAACGATGGGGGAGAGAAACGGACGGATCTGAAGCGTTAACTCTGTATCTTGCTGCACACACGCTGACTGGCCAGCTGAGTGTTCCTCTATTTACAAGATGGGAGGAGGAGAGTTTCTTCTTCCCAACAGCAGGAGGCGGTAGCGAGCCCTAACCCTGGGAACGCAGGGATATATTACAGGGGGAGAGAGGTGGTGAGGGGAGGGGAGGTGAGGGGAAGGGAGGGGTGGGGTGGGGAGGGGAGGGGTGGGGTGGGGTGGGGAGGGGAGTGTCCACACAAGGCGATGGGGTCAAGGTTCATCATCCGCCATTATCTGGAGCCAAACAACTGCAGAAGATTGATGAAGATTTGGGTGATGTCGGTGTAGAGCCTGAGGGCCCGTACACATACTCCTCCGGGCTAATCGAGTGCCGCCTGTTCCCAGGATCAGCTGAGTGTCATACGCCAAGAACTGCAGGAGAGAGGGAGAGACGTGGGGAGCCATTAACAACGGGCACATTCTCCCCCTGGCCACGTGGGTCTGAAGAAGGGTCTCGACCCGAAACGTCACCCATTCCTTCTCTCCAGAGATGCTGCCTGTCCGCTGAGTTACTCCAGCATTTTGTGTTCCTGCTTTCTCCCCATATCCCTTGATTCTGTTAGCCCTCAGAGCTAAATCTAACTCTCTCTTGAATACATCCAGTGAATTGGCCTCCACTGCCTCCTGTGGCAGAGAATTCCACAGATTCACAACTGGGTGAAAAGGTTTTTCCTCATATCTGTCCAAAATGGCCGACCCCTTATTCTTAAACTGTGGCCCCTGGTTCTGGACTCCTCCAACATCGGGAACATGTTTCCTGCATCTAGCCCGTCCAACCCCTTAATAATTTTATATGTTTCCATAACATTCCCTCTCATCCTTCTAAACTCCATAGTATACAAGCCCATCCGCTCCTTTCTCTCAGCATATGACAGTCCCGCCATCCCGGGGAATTAACCTGGTGAACCTACGCTGTACTCCCTCAATAGCAAGAATGTCCTTCCTCAAATTAGGAGACAAAAGCTGCACACAATACTCCAGGTGTGGTCTCACCAGGGCCCTGTACGTCTGCAATTTGAGGAAGGACATCCTTGTGATTGAGGCAGTGCAGCGTTGGTTCACGAGATTGATCCCTGGGATGGCGGGACTATCATATGAGGAAAGATTGAAATGACTAGGCTTGTATTCACTGGAGTTTAGAAGGTGAGGGGGAGGAACTTATAGAAACATATAAATTATAAAAGGACTGGACAAGCTAGATGTAGGAAAATTTTTCCCGATGTTGGGCGAGTCCAGAACAGAGGCCACAGTCTTAGAATAAAGGGGAGGTCATTTAAGACTGAGGTGAGAAAAAACTTTTACACCCAGAGAGTTGTGAATTTATGGAATTCCCTGCCACAGAGGGCAGTGGAGGCCAAGTCACTGGATGGATTTAAGAGAGAGTTAGATAGAGCTCTAGGGCTAGTGGAGTCAAGGGATATGGGGAGAGGCAGGCACGGGGTTATTGATAGGGATGATCAGCCATGATCACAATGAATGTCGGTGCTGGCTCGAAGGGCCGAATGGCCTCCTCCTGCACCTATTTTCTACGTTTCTATGGGAGCAGGGCCCTATACAGCTGCATTGGGAGCAGGGCCCTGTACGGCGACTGCAGTGGGGGATAAGGTTACACGACAGGGGGCAGCGTTACTCACCAGGGTGAATACAATGGCAGCGATGGCGGAGTAGAGCATGTGGAGCCAGGGAATCTGCAGGGAGCAAAGGGCAAATGATTAATCACGGCGTCCATTATTCCACAACAACATCACCTCACAAACGTCCAGACTCTCGCGCAAGTACGGGGAGGGGAGTCAATAGACAACAGGTGCAGCAGTAGGCCATTCGACCCTTCAAGCCAGCACCGCCATTCAATGTGATTGTAGATTAGTGTCACTCATACTATTGGACCGCCCACAGGCTAATTAGAGTGCCCCTCTCTCTCTCTCTCTCTCTCTCTCTCTCTCTAGCAGACTAGCAGTATGCATGTGGAGACGATAGCACCTTGTGTTTCCTCTACAGACTAATGGATTCTAATCACTATGTTTGAGTCTGAACATTTCCAACAGTGATCATGGCTGATCATCCCCAATCAGTACCCCGTTCCTGCCTTCTCCCCATATCCCTGACCCCGCTATTTTTAAGATCCAGAAAACCGGCCTCCACAGAGGCAGAGTATTCCACAGATTACAACTCTGGGTAAAAAAGTTTTTCCTCATCTCCGTTCTAAATGGCCTACCGCTTATTCTTAAACTGTGGCCCCTGGTTCTGGACTCCCCAACATCAGGAACATGTTTCCTGCCTCTAGCGTGTCCAATCCATTAACAATCTTATATGTTTCAATGAGATCGCCTCTCATCCTTCTAAACTCCAGAGTGTACAAGCCCAGCCGCTCCATTCTCTCAGCATATGACAGTCCCGCCATCCCGGGAATTAACCTCGTGAACCTGCACTGCACTCCCTCAATAGCAACTATTTTCTAAATGGGAGGAGAATTCAGAACTCGGAGGTGCCAAGGGACTTTAGGAGTGTTGGTGCAGGATTCCCAAAAAGTTAATTTGCAAGCTGAATCGGTAGTAAGGAAGGCAAACTCAACGCTAGCATACATTTCGAAAGGGATGTAATGCTGAGGCTCTATAAGGCACTGGTCAGGCCGCATTTGGAATATTGTGAGCAGTTTTGGGCCCCGTATCTGAGGAAGGATGTGCCGGCTCTGGAGAGGAGGTTTACAAGAATGATCCCAGGAATGAGTGGGTTAACATATGATGAGCGTTTGACGGCACTGGGCCTGTACTCTCTGGAGTTTAGAAGGTTAAGGGGGGACCTCATTGAAACTTGCAGAATAGTGAAAGGCCTGGAGTGGATGTGGAGAGGATGTTTCTAATGGCTAGGGTGGCTAATGTAACCCCACTTTTTAAAAAGGGAGGGAGAGAGAAAACGGGGAATTACAGACCAGTTAGTCTAACATTGGAGGTGGGGAAAATTCTGGAGTCAGTTATTAAAGATGGGATAGCAGCACATTTGGAAAGTGGTGAATTCATTGGACAAAGTCAGCATGGATTTATGAAAGGTAAATCATGTCTGACGAATCTTATAGAATTTTCGAGGATGTAACTAGTAGAGTGGATAAGGGAGAACCAGTGGATGTATTATATCTGGACTTTCAGAAGGCTTTCGACAAGGTCCCACATAAGAGATTAGTATGCAAACTTAAAGCACACAGTATTGGGGGTTCAGTATTGATGTGGATAGAGTACTGGCTGGCAGACAGGAAGCAAAGAGTAGGAGTAAACGGGTCCTTTTCACAATGGCAGGCAGTGACTAGTGGGGTACCGCAAGGCTCAGTGCTGGGACCCCAGCTATTTACAATATATATTAATGAGCTAGATGAGGGAAATTGAATGCAACATCTCCAAGTTTGCGGATGACATGAAGCTGGGGGGCAGTGTTAGCTGTGAGGAGGATGCTAGGAGGCTGCAAGGTGACTTAGATAGGTTGGGTGAGTGGGCAAATGCATGGCAGATGCAGTATAATGTGGATAAATGTGAGGTTATCCACTTTGGTGGCAAAAACAGAAAGTAGACTATTATCTGAATGGTGGCCGATAGGAAAAGGGGAGCTGCAACAAGACATGGGTGTCATGGTACACCAGTCATTGAAAGTAGGCATGCAGGTGCAGCAGGCAGTGAAGAAAAGGCAAATGGTATGTTAGCATTCATAGCAAAAGGATTTGAGTATAAGAGCAGGGAGGTTCTACTGCAGTTGTACAGGGTCTTGGTGAGACCACACCTGGAGTATTGCGTACAGTTTTGGTCTCCTAATCTGAGGAAAGACATTCTTGCCATAGAGGGAGTACAGAGAAGGTTCACCAGACTGATTCCTGGGATGGCAGGACTTTCATATGAAGAAAGACAGGATAGACTCGGCTTGTACACGCTAAAATTTAGAAGATTGAGGGGGGATCTTATAGAAACTTACAAAATTCTTAAGGGGTTGGACAGGCTAGATGCAGGAAGATTATTCCAGATGTTGGGGAAGTCCAGAACTAGGGGTCACAGTTTAAGGATAAGAGGGAAGTCTTTTAGGACCGAGATGAGAAAATCATTTTTACACAGAGAGTGGTGAATCTGTGGAATTCTCTGCCACAGAAGGTAGTTGAGGCCAGTTCATTGACTATATTTGTTATGCGCTCCCTCTGGTTTTGTATTATGTTATTGGCCTTTGAGGTATTTACTTTTGGCGGCCGTAACATAATTATGGGGCTCGTCCGGGATTAAGCTTGGGCCAGGAGCGGGTAGATGCACACAGATTAAATTATTATTAACAGGAGATAATTATGTTACGGCCGCCAAAAGTAAATACCTCAAAGGCCAATAACATAATACAAAACCAGATTCAAATGAAAATATTATTTATTTTTCACTAACAACAAGAATTTACCAACAAGGACGCATTGCAACAGCAATGTCCCACACGCCCTTAGGCCATTTCAGTGATATAGCCACACGCTCAAACAAAGTGAAATATTTATCAACATCTTTTTCACTGAACGGTGGAACCAAACGAATATTTCTGCTCACATCAAACTCATGCTCTTTAGAAGAGAACCGGGAAATATCTAATTCCTTCTCCCGCAGCTGAAATTCAGCCCTTTTGGTTTCCTCCTCAAGCCGTTTCATTTCAAGAACATGCATGAGCTCCATTCTCTGTGACTCAAGCTCCATCTCCTTCAGTTTAATGATGGCCTCCATGTTCTGAACTGGCTGTATAGATTTATGACTGTCAGGACTACTAGGCAACACCTCTTGATCAACCAAAGTAGTCCATAACAACGTCTTAATTTAAGAGGGAGTTAGATGTGGCCCTTGTGGCTAAAGGGATCAGGGGGTATGGAGAGAAGGAAGGGATGGGATATTGAGTTGGATGATCAGCCATGATCATATCGAATGATATGATCGAAGGGCCGAATGGCCTACTCCTGCACCTATTTTCTATGTTTCTATGTTTCCACCAGAGGGCACAGCCTCAGAATTTAAGGAAGTTCCATTCTGGAAAGAGATGAGGAGAATTTCTTTAGTCAGAGGGTTTTGAATCTGAGGGATCTACACCTCGCGCTGCCTCGGCAAGGCCAGCAGCATAATCAAGGACCAGTCTCACCCCCGGTCACTCCCTCTTCTCCCCTCTCCCATCGGGCAAGAGGTACAGAAGTGTGAAAACGCACACCTCCAGATTCAGGGACAGTTTCTTCCAGGATGTTATCAAGCAACTGAACCGTCCTCTCACCAACTAGAGAGCGGTCCTGACCTCCCATCTACCTCATTGATGACCCTCGCACTATCCTTGATTGGACTTTACTGGCTTTACCTTGCACTAAACGTTATTCCCTTTATCCTGTATCTGTACACTGTGGACGGCTCGATTGTAAGCATGTATTGTCTTTCTGCTGACTGGTTAGCACGCATCAAAAAAAGCTTTTCACTGTACCTCGGTACACGGGACAGTAAACTGAACTGCACTAAACTAATGTAGGGTGGGTGATTGCAACCTTCACGTGGTCCACCCTGTTTCGACGAATGCAATCAACCTGGCGTGCACAATCAGAAGATCAAACAGAACAAGGTCTCGGCCCGAAAACGTTGCCTTTTTCCTTCGCTCCATAGATGCTGCCGCACCCGCTGAGTTTCTCCAGCACTTTTGTCTACCTTCAAACAGAACAAGTTGTCTTACAACTTTAGGCTGTGCACGCCATACGCAAGAAGAAGAAGAATATACTATACTAAACTAAAGTACACTAAGCTATATTGAACTACACTAAAGTAAACTACACCACATTACAGTAAAGTATACTGCACTAAACTAAAATAAACCAAAATAAACAAACAAACTTAAACTACACCAGACTAAACCTTCACCGCGGGGACCACGTTTCTGGGGTAGAATCGTGGAGTAGATCGTTCAACAGTGAACCTCTGTGTTGATGTGAAGACCCTGCGACCCGTCCTCATCATTCCCCTTCCCCTGGACCTCCCCGCACCCCCTCTCCCTCTCCCCCTTCCACTCCCCTCCCCTTCTCTCCCCCTCACCCTCTCCCCCCTCACCTACTCTCCCCATCTCTTCCCTCCTCTTCCCCTCACCCTCCCCCTTCCACTCCCCTCCCCTTCCCCTTCCCCTCACCCTTCCACTCCCACCTTCTCTCCTCCCCCCTCCCTCTCCCCTCCCCCTCCCACCACTCCCCTCCGCTTCTCTCCCTCCCCTCTCCCCTCCCCATCTATCTTCTCTCTACCACCCCCACACACCCACCTTACTCCCTCTCCCAACCTCACCCCCCCAACCCTAATCCTAACCCCCTCCCCTTCCATACTCTCCTCCCCCCCCTCCCGCCCCCCACGTACGTATTTGAAGGAGAGGGTGATGGAGATCACGATGCCGGACACAAACAGGCCGATGCCGAGCGCGCAGAACAGTCCGCGGCACGAGGTGAAGTCCACCTGCAGCAGGAAGGCAGCGTCAATGTGGGAAGGAGGGAGAGAGGTGGACCCTGCCCGGTCCATCACAGAACTGCCCGCCCCCCACCATCGAAAGTCCATCACAGTACTGACCTCCCCACCATCGAAGGTCCATCACAGTACTGACCTCCCCACCATCGAAGGGATCTACAGGAGGCGCTGCCTCAAAAAGGCAGCCAGCATCATCAGAGACCCACACCACCCTGGCCACACTCTCATCTTGCTGCCACCATCGGGAAGAAGGTACAGGAGCCTGAAAACCGTGACCTCCAGGTTCAAGAACAGCTTCACTTTCAGCTTTAGAGATACTGCGTGGAAACAGGTATTTCGGCCCAGCGAGTCCACGCCGACCAGCGACCACCCCTTCTCACCAGCACTGTTTTACACACTAGGGACAATTTCCAGAAGCCAATTAACGTGTGGGAAGGAACTGCACTCACTGGTTTACAGTGAAGATCAACACAAAGAATTAATTCTCCGCCATCCTCAACCACTCTCCCTTGCCCGATCTCCGCCACTTGTGATGTTCCCCCCCCCACCACTCCTCCCCCTTGTGTTTAGATCACCTC
>JAXLNO010000600.1:109863-148854 GCA_038087875.1 Malacoraja senta
GTGGGGGGGTGAGAGAGTGGGGGGGAGTGTGAGGGAGTGTGGGGGGTGAGAGAGTGTGGGGGGGGTGGGGGAGTGTGGGGGGTGGGGTAGGAGCCAGGATGGGGAGTGATAGGGGTGAGGGGTGGCGGGGAGGACCATGGTCCCTGGAGTCCAGGATCAGGCAACAGAGCCTGGAGACTGGCCTAGGTCTGTGTGTGTAACACTGGGGTATAGTACCGGTGGGGACGGGTCTGTGTGTGTGTGTAACACTGGGGTACAGTACTGGTGGGGACGGGTCTGTCTGTATAACACTGGGGTACAGTACCGGTGGGGACGGGTCTGTGTGTATAACACTGGGGTACAGTACCAGTGGGGACGGGTCTGTCTGTATAACACTGGGGTACAGTACTGGTGGGGACGGGTCTGTGTGTATAACACTGGGGTACAATACTGATGGGGATGGGTCTGTGTGTGTAACACTGGGGTACAATACTGATGGGGATGGGTCTGTGTGTTTAACACTGGGGTACAGTACCGGTGGGGACGGGTCTGCGTGTGTGTGTGTAACACTGGGGTACAGTTCCCGTGGGGACGGGTCTGTGTGTGTATAACACTGGGGTACAGTACCATTGGGGACGGGTCTGTGTGTGTGTAACACTGAGGTACAGCACCGGTGGGGACGGGTCTGTGTGTGTAACACTGGGGTACAGTACCGGTGGGGACGGGTCTGTGTGTGTGTAACACTGGGGTACAGTACCGATGGGGATGGGTGCGTGTGTGTGTAACACTCGGGTACAGTACCGGTGGGGACGGGTCTGTGTGTGTGTAAGACTGGGGTACAGTACCAGTGGGGATGGGACTGTGTGTATAAGACTGGGGTACAGTACCGGTGGCGACGGGTCTGTGTGTGTGTAACACTGGGGTTTAGTACCGCTGGGGACGGGTCTGTTTTAGAACCGTTTATTCATGGTACTCTTTGGTACAGCATCTATGGGGACTGGTTTCATTCGTAAGTTTGCAGATGACATTAAAATAGTCTTTCCCGGTGCGGCAGAGGTTCACCTGCACCTCCTCCAACCTCATCTCTCGCATCCGCTGCTCTAGGTGTCAGCTGCTCTACATCGGTGAGACCAAGCGTAGGCTTGGCGATCGCTTTGCCCAACACCTCCGCTCGGTTCGCAATAACCAACCTGATCTCCCGGTGGCTCAGCACTTCAACTCCCCCTCCCATTCCAAATCCGACCTTTCTGTCCTGGGCCTCCTCCACTGTAAGTTGGAGGAGCAGCACCTCATATTTCGCTTGGGTAGTTTACACCCCAGCGGTATGAATATTGACTTCTCCAAAATCAGTCTAAGGAAGGGTCTCGACCTGAAACGTCACCTATTCCTTCGCTCCATAGATGCTACCTCACCCGCTGAGTTTCTCCAGCATTTTTGTCTACCTTAAAATAGGTGATGCTCTAGGTGGTGAAGATATTATTAGGAATTACAGTGGTTTAGGTTTATTATTGTCATGTGTGCTTAGGCACATGGAAGAGCAGTTATCAGATCAGATAATTCTATATATAATCAAGCTGAACGTAATTACAATAGGTAGAGCAAAGGGGAAGATACAGAGTACAGAATATAGTTCTTAGAATTGTAGTGCATCAGTTCCAATGTCCGCATTGGGGTAGAGGTGAATCGGACAGTACCCTAGCTTATAGAAGGACCGTTCAGAAGCATGATAACAGAGGTGAAGAAGCTGTTCCTGAGTGTAGTCAGTCAATTTATTTGCATAGCACATTTAAAAACAACTCGCGTGACCAAAGAGCTGTACATCAATGCAGATACTAATGTGCTACATACAATGGTACACAGACCTAACAATACATACATAAACTGTTACAGCTTCCCCTCAGAGGGCCTCAAAATGCTAGGGAGTAGAAATAGGTTTTGAGCCTCAATTTAAAGGAGTCGATGAAGGGGGCAGTTCTGATGAGGAGAGGGATGCTGTTCCACAGTCTAGGTGCTGCAACCGCAAACTGGTGGTGCCAGTCTGCTGAGAAGTGGATTTTCGGAAGTCAAACCACGCCTGGACCCTTCACAGTGAGCGCTAGATTCTTGCAGAGATAGACACACAAAATGCTGGAGTAACTCAGCGGGACAGGCAGCATCTGGGCGGAAGGAACGGGTGACGTTTTGGGTCGAGACCCTTCTTCAGACTGAATGTCGGGAGGGGGATATGCAGATATAAGGATGTGTAAGGTGTGAGAACGAGACATCAAAGGGGGTGGAGATGAAGGATAATGTAGAATAGATCATTGTGAGCTAGGAGAAGGTAACAACAAAGCAAACAGAATAAAATATAATCAGGGACAGTTAGACTCAGGACAGAAAGGTCAGTATGGGAATGGGAGGGGAGTTAGCAACCAAGCGATCAGGTAGGTTTAGGTGGACTGAGCGGAGGTGTTCAGCGAAACGATCGCCGAGCCTGCACTTGGTCTCATCGATATACAGCAGTCCACACCTGGTACAGCGGATACAGTAGATGAGGTTGGAGAAGGTACAAGTGAACCTCTGCCTCACCTGAAAGGACTGTCCATTGGACAGAATCGAGGGGGGGGGGGGGTATAGGGACAGGTGTTGCATCTCCTGCAGTTGCAGGGGAAACTACTTGGAGAGGGGTTGGTTTGGGTGGGAAGGGACGAGTTAACCAGGGAGTTGCAGAGGGAACGGTGTCTGCGGAAGGCGAATAGGGGTGGAGATGGGAAGATGTGAATAGTAGTGGGATCCCGTTGGAGGTGGTGAAAATGTCGGAGAATTATATCCTGTATGCGGCAGCTGATGGGGTGAAAGGCGAGGACTGAATGGGACTCTGTCTCTGTTGCGACTGGGGGGGGAGAGGGAGCAAGAGCGGAGCTGCGGGATATCGAGGAGACCCTAGTGAGGGCCTCATCTATGATGGAAGAGGGGAACCCCCGATCCCTAAAGAATGAGGACATCTCAGATCTCCTAGTATGGAACACCTCATCTTGGGCGCAGATGCGGCATAGACGGAGGAATTGGGAGTAGGGGGTAGAGTCTTTGCAGGAAGCAGGGTGGGAAGAACTGTGGTCTAGATAGCTGTGGGAGTCAGTGGGTTTATAATAGATGTCAAGCAATAGTCTGTCTCCTGTGATAGAGACGGTGAGATCAAGAAACGGTAGGGAGATGTCGGAGACGGTCCAAGTGAATTTGTGTGCAGGATTGAAATTAGTAGTGAAGTTAATGGACCTGTCCCACTTGGCGATTTTTTTAGGCAACTGCCGGCGACTGTCATAGTCGTAGCAGGTCGCCGACAAAAAACGGCGACAACCTACGTCATGCTGGCGACACCTACGACAGCACCTACGTCAGGAGAAGTCAAGCTACGCTCATTGGCATCAAACCCACTGTCACTGAAAAATTTTCAACATGTCGAAAATTTAGCACCGACCAGAAAGATGCTACGGCTTTTTGCGCGACTGAGGAGACAACTCCCGGCGACCACCGCCGAACATGTGGTGACAAACTGGTCGCCTGTAGTTGCCCAGAAAATCACCTAAGTGGGCAGGCCCATTAATGAAGTCCATGAGTTCTACATTGATGACTGCAATGCAGGAGGTAGCCCCGATGCAGTCATGAATGTAGTGGGGATAGATTTCGGGGATAGGGCCAGTGTACACCTGGAACAGGGATTGCTCGACGTACCCTACAAAGAGGCAGGCATAGCTGGTGCCCATACGAGTGCCCATGGCTACGCCTTGGATTTGAAGAAAGTGGGATTGGATTTGGTGATTCGTGCAGGTCATTCTGGGAAAACTGGCCAGCGTCTGCAGTGGCACGACCTGACAGGGAGGTTTAGTGACCAGTTGATCAGTCTGTTTGTCTCTGAACTTGGTGCCTGACTTACTGCCTGTTTCCCTACTTCCTCCTTTGCTGTCACGTTGATGTCGTGTGGGAAGTGTCTTTATACGAGCATGCTGCACGCTTCCTGCAAGACCACAAATCAACAAAACAAAATCTACACGGGCGGTAAAATAATTTGCAACATCAACAGAAAGGCTTCATGCATGCCTGTGTTAGGGCAGCATGGTGGCACTGCTATAGAGTTGTTGCGATACAGCGTTTGTAGCGCTGGAGACTTGGGTTCCATCCTGACTACAGGTGCTGTCTGTACAGAGTTTGTACATTCTCCCCGTGACCTGCGTAGGTTTTCTCCGAGATCTTCTGTTTCCTTCCACACTCCAAAGAGTACAGGTTTGTAGGTTAATTGGCATGGTACAAGTGTAAATCGAACCCAGTGTGTGTAGGATAGTGTTACTGTGTGGGGAATGCTGGTTGGTGCAGCCGAAAGGCCTTTTTCCCTGTGGTATAACTAAACTAAAAGTAAAGATTAGACACAAAATGCTGGAGTAACTCAGCGGGACAGGAAGAATCTCTGGAGAGAAGGAATGGGTGACGTTTTGGGTCGTGTCTGAAGAAGGGTCTCGACCCGAAACGTCACCCATTCCTTCCCCCCAGAGTTGCTGCCTGTCCCGCTGAGTTACTCCAGCTTTTTGTGTCTATCTTCGGTTCAAACCAGCATCTGCAGTTCCTTCCTGCACATAAAAGTCTTATGTAACGGCTATGGAACAATAAAACTCCAACTTGCCCATAAACGCAATGATACACTGATAAAAAATATCATCATGAATAATACAATAAAATAATAATCTGAAAAATCAGGTCATCATAATAGTGTAACACCGAAGTCCGCAGTGCAACCAAAGACAAGGTCCATAAAGATTACAGTTGCGGAGGTTAGTGTTGTGCAGTGTTCAACAGCCTGAAGGTTGTTGGGAAGAAGCTGTTCCTGAACCTGGAGGTCACAGTTTTCAGGCTCCTGTACCTTCTTCCCGATGGTAGCAGCGAGATGAGAACGTGGCCATGGTGGTGTGGGTCTCTGATGATGCTGGCTGCCTTTTTGAGGCAGCGACTCCTGTAGATCCCTTCGATGGTGGGGAGGTCAGTACTGTGATGGACCTTCGATGGTGGGGAGGTCAGTACTGTGATGGACCGGGCAGTGTCCACCACTCTCTATAGATCCCTTCGATGGTGGGGAGGTCGGTACCCGTGATGGACCAGGCAGTGTCTGTTTAGAGCAGTACCCGTGATGGACCAGGCAGTGTCTGCCACGTTCTGTATTCTCCTTCATCCAAGTTGCCAAACCAGGCAGTGATGCAACCAGTTACTATGTTTAAGAAAGAACTGCAGGTGCTGGAAAAATCTAAGGTAGACAAAAATGCTGGAGAAACTCAGCGGGTGAGGCAGCATCTATGGAGAGAAGGAATAGGCGACATGTCTTGACCCGAAACGTCGCCTATTCCTTCGCTCCATAGATGCTGTCTCACCCACTGAGTTTCTCCAGCTTTTTTGTCCACCAGTTAGTATGTTCTCCACCCTACATGCGTAGAAGTTCAATAGAGCATGGTGCAGGAAGGAAAGACATGTGCTGGTTTACACCGAAGATAGACACAAAATGCTGGAGTAACTCAGCGGGTCAGGCAGCATCTCTGGAGAAAAGGAATAGGGGACCTTTCGGGTCAAGACCCTTCTTCAGACTGAGACTCAGGGGAGAGGGAAACTGGTTGGAGTATTAGAATACTAATAGAATATTCTGATAGTGTTCTTCATTAGAGCAAGGGTTCCCAACCTGGGTTGGGAAGGGTTCACCCCCAGGGGGTGAATTTCGCCTACCCAGGGCGTAAATCACTTCCCTCTGGAAGGCGACTCCGGACTGTCAAAGCTGCCACAGCCAGAGATAAAAACAGTTTTTATCCACGAGTAGTTGCTCTACTCAACAGCCAAAAATCTGTAGCCTCCCTTTGATCTGGTATTTTGTTGGTTCACATGCTTGATCAATGGTGTTTTATCATTAATGTTTTATTATTATTAATGTTTAGTGTTTTCTGAGTCATTCGTAACTGTCACTGTATGTCATGTTGTTACTTGTGGCCTTGTATGTGAATACTTGGCCAATAAACTTACTTACTTAAATTAGTTGATTCTGGATGTGTACATTTTTTTTCTCATTGACTTGACTGTGTTTGGTTCTGGTATACCGGTATCTGTTCATCATTAGTTGGTCATAAATAAGTGAAATAACATTGTTACGTGCTATTAAAGTTGCCAGGGGTAAACGGGACGAAAAAGGTTGGGAACCTCTGCATTAGAGTGTTCGATGTAACCAGAGTTGCATTTCAAGGTGCATTGTGTATTTTGGCACGGTGGAGCGAGGCAGCAAATGTACTCAACTTGATCGTAATAATGATACATACCTAAAATATAAGGACATCTTTTGCTGTTAGTTAAAGAAGGAACTGCAGATGCTGGAAAATCAAAGGTAGACAAAAATGCTGGGGAAACTCAGTGGGTGAGGCAGCATCTATGGAGCGAAGGAATAGGTGACGCTTTGGGTCGAGACCTTTCTTCAGACTTAGTTAAACTTCTGTTAAGTAGATTGAACAAACTGATCATCTCAGTAATGCAAACACAAGGAGTTTGCGTGTCAGCGACACAATTTGTGCGTAAAGGTGTTTGTTCCTGGGCTGAGGTGAAATAATGTCCATATGTGACACATATCGACAGTTATCCTAGGCTGAAAACGCCCAGTATCGTCTCATCTCAGAAGCTAAGCTGGCTCAGACCTGGTTTGTACTTGGATGGGAGACCGCTTGGGAATGCCAGCTGGTCGAGCTGCTGCCTGTGTGGAGTCTGCACTGTCTCCCTGTGACCGTGTGGGTTTCCTTCCTCCCAATGCTCTAGTTTTCTCCCACGGCCCAAAGATGTGCAGGTACACAAAAATGCTGGAGAAACTCAGCGGGTGCGTCAGCATCTATGGAGCGAAGGAAATAGGCAACGTTTCGGGCCGAAACCCTTCTTCAGACTGATAGGGGGTGGGGAGAAGAAAGGAAAAAAGGCGGAGGAGGAGCCTGAGGGCTAGGGGATGGGAGGAGATAACCAGAGGGCTGATGAAGGGGAGGGGACAGCAAGGGCTAGCAGAATTGGGAGAATTCAATGTTCATGCCCCCAGGATGTAGACTGCCCAAGCGGAATATGAGGTGCATTTCCTCCAATTTCCGGTGTTGCTCGCTGTGGCCATGGAGGAGACCCAGGACAGAGAGGTCAGATACGGAATGGGAGGGGGAATTGAAGTGCTGAGCCACCGGGAGGTCAGGTTGGTTATTGCGGACCGACCGGAGGTGTTCGGCGAAACGATCGCCAAGCCTCCGCTTGGTCTCACCGATGTAGATCAGATCGGTGCCGCACCCGCTGAGTTTCTCCAGCATTTTTGTGTACCTTCGATTTTCCAGCATCTGCAGTTCCTTTTTTAACACAAAGATGTGCAAGTTTGTTCGTTAATTGGCCTCTGTAAATTGTCCCTAGTTTAGTTTAGTTTAGAGATACAGCGCGGAAAACAGGCCCTTCGGCCCACCGAGACCGCGCCGACCTGAAATCCCCGTACGCAAGCGCTAACCTACGCAAACGAGGAATTTAGAATTATACCAAACCAATTAGCCTACAAACCTGCACGTCTTTGGAGTGTGGGAGGAAACTGGAGATCCCGGAGAAAACCCACGCGGGTCACGGGGAGAACGTACAAACTCCGTACAGGCAGCACCCGTAGTCAGGATCGAACCCGGGTCCCTGGCGCTGTGAGGCAGCAACTCTACCGCTGCGCCACCGTAGGGAATAGGTGAGAAAGTAGGATAACATAGAACTCGGTGGGCCGAAGGGCCTGTTTCCATGCTTGTTTCTTTCAATCAATCAATCAATCAATCGCCTTTGAACTATGACGTTTGCTTGACAGTGCAAATGCTTTAGCCTTTTGCTGTGCCTGGGAACATTATTTTATGTTCAGTACGGCACTGCAGAAGTGTTATAGATTCATGGTGAGATACAGTCCTTTAGCCAAACAAGTCCATGCCGACCATCAACCACCCAGTATGGACTGGAAAGATTTAGGAGGATATGGGCCAAATACAGGCAAATAGTCACACAGCGTGGAGACTAGCCCTTCAGCACAACCTCCCCACACCGGCCAACATGCCCCATCTACACTAGTCCCATCTGCCTGTGTTTGGCCCATATCCCTCCAAACCTGTCCTATCCATGTACCTGTCTAAATGTCTCTTAAATGTTGCTATAGTCCCTGCCTCAACTACCTCCTTCAGCAGCTTATTCCATACACCCAGTTTCATACACCAAAAGTTACTCCTCGGATTCCTATTAAATCTTTCCCGCCCCCTCACCTTAAAGCTATGGTACTTGATTCTTCACCTCTGGTCAAGAGACTTTGCGTCCTCCCGATCTATTCGTCTCATGGTTTTGTACACCTCTATAAGATCACCCCTCATCCTCCTGCACTCCAAGGAATAGAGTCCGAGCCTACTCAACCTCTCCCTGTAGCTCAGGCCCTCGATTCCTAGTTTTATCCTCGTAAATCTTCTCTGGTAGTAGCTTAGATGGGGCATCTTGGATGATGTGGATGTTGGGCCAAAGGACTCGTTTGCATGCTGCATGACTACACTAATCCCCCCACTTTTTTTAATTTTCCCCATCTATCACTCGCTCCAGTAAAGTCCGATCAAAGATAGAATGAGGGACTTCAATGAGGTAGATAGTAGTTCAGCACTGCTCTCTGGTTGTGGTAGGATGATTCAGTTGCCTGAGAACAGCTGGGAAGAAACTGTCCTTGAATCTGGAGGTGTGCGTTTTCACACTTCTGTACCTCTTGTCCGATGGGAGAGGGGAGAAGAGGGAGTGACCAGGGGTGAGACTGGTCCTTGATTATGCTGCTGGCCTTCCCGAGGCAGCGTGAGGTGTAGATGGAGTCGATGGAAGGGAGGTTGGTTTGTGTGATGGTCTGGGTTGCTGGCCTTGCCAAGGCAGCGTGAGGTGTAGATGGAGTCAATGGAAGGGAGGTCGGTTTGTGTGATGGTCTGGGCTGGGTTAGAACATGGTTGAAGAATAAGAATTACAGAAGCGGAGCAGTGGGAGAGGGTCTCATAAAACTCCTGTCGGATAGAGGAGGGGAACGTCTTCCAAGCAGTCAGGCCCAAAGAGTCCGATATACGTCATGATGCATTAGAGTGATGCTGTATCTCACTAGACATTGAGACTTATTAACCCAATAGCAGACAGGTCAGACCGTATCATGATACATCCATCAGCTCTTGCTCATACTTAGGCCACACTCCACAAAATGTATGAATACAACCATTCACAAAGTGTAAGGCAACGTCAATCACCACCCTATCCTCCCCATAAGAGCAAGCAGGACATGTATGTAAAAGTAATGATAGACGCAAAAAGCTGGAGTAACTCAGTGGGACACGATTGATTGAAAGCATCTCTGGAGAGAAGGAATGGGTGACGTTCCGGGTCGAGACCCTTCTTCAGACGGGGAAAAAAAGGCAGCAGAATTGGGATGAGAGGGAAAGATAGATCAGCTATGATTGAATGTCGGAGTAAACTCGATGGACCGAAGGGCCTTATTCTGCTCCTAGAACTTCTGAACTATGTAAAGCAAAGTTGGTTATCAGCGTGAAAATATTTGCATTGACTCAGCGATTGAGTGCATTAAATTAATGTGAGAACATTCTATTAGCCCCTTGATTAAACATTTACAATTATCAAAGTGTTTACTTGGTTCTTTAATTAGCTTCCCTAAAATTTGTAACCAGACAAACTAACTGAGATTGATTGATAAAAAGATACAGCATGGAAACAGGCCCTTCAGCCCACCGAGCCCAGGCCGACCATCGATCCCCCTTTCACATCTTTTCTGAATGGAAGGCAGTGACTAGTG
This sequence comes from Malacoraja senta, assembly GCA_038087875.1. Lineage (NCBI taxonomy): Eukaryota > Metazoa > Chordata > Chondrichthyes > Rajiformes > Rajidae > Malacoraja > Malacoraja senta. Next base: position 119,696 of record JAXLNO010000600.1, read on the forward strand.
GAGTGCCGCAAGGCTCGGTGCTGGGACCCCAGTTGTTTACAATATATATTAATGATTTAGACGAGGGAATTAAATGTAACATCTCCAAGTTTGCGGATGACACAAGGCTGGGTGGCAGCGTGAGCTGCGAGGAGGATGCTATGAGGTTGCAGGATGACTTGGATAGGTTGGGTGAATGGGCAGAAGCATGGCAGATGCAGTATAATGTGGATAAATGTGAGGTTATCCACTTTGGTGGCAAGAACAGGAAGGCCGATTATTATCTGAATGATGTCAGATTAGGAGATGGGGAGGTGCAACGAGACCTAGGTGAGTGCTTGTACATCAGTCACTGAAAGTAAGCATGCAGGTACAGCAGGCAGTGAAGAGTTGTTGGCCTTCATTGCGAGAGGATTTGAGTTTAAGAGCAAAGAGGTCCTTCTGCAGTTGTACAGGGCCCTGGTGAGACCGCACCTGGAGTATTCTGTGCAGTTTTGGTCTCCTAATTTGAGGAAGGACATTATTGCTATTGAGGGAGTGCAGCGTAGATTCACCAGATTGATTCCTGGGATGGCAGGACTGACATATGATGAAAGAATGGGTCAACTGGGCTTGTATTTGCTGGAATTTATAAGGATGAGAGGGAATCTTATAGAAACATATAGCATGCTTAGAAGATTGGACAGGCTAAATGCAGGAAAAATGTTCCCGATGTTGGGGGAAGTCCAGAACCAGGTATCACACAGTTTAAGAATAAGGGGTAAGCCATTTGGGACTGAGATGAGGAAAAACATTTTCACCCAGAGAGTTGTGAATCTGTGGAATTCTCTGCCACAGAAGGCAGTGGAGGCCGATTCATGGTGTGTTCAAGAGAGAGTTAGATTTAGCTCTTTGGGCTAATGGAATCAAGGGATATGGGGAAAAAGCAGGAATGCGGTACTGATTTTGGATGATTAGGCATGATCATATTGAATGGCTCGAAGGGCCGAATGTCCTACTCCTGCACCTATTTTCTATGTTTCACACTAGTTCTGTTATCCCACTTTCTCATCCACTCCCTACACTTGCTGTAGGAGCAATTTACAGCGGCCAAAGGGTCCCGAACCAAAACGTCACCTATCCATGTTCTCCACAGATGCTGCCTGACCCACTGAGTTACTCCAGCACTCTGTGAAACGTCACCTATCCATGTTCTCCACAGATGCTGCCTGACCCGCTGAGTTACTCCAGCACTCTGTGAAACGTCACCTATCCATGTTCTCCACAGATGCTGCCTGACCCGCTGAGTTACTCCAGCACTCTGAAACGTCACCTATCCATGTTCTCCACAGATGCTGCCTGACCCGCTGAGTTACTCAAGCACTCTGTGAAAAGTCACCTATCCATGTTCTCCACAGATGCTGCCTGACCCGCTGAGTTACTCCAGCACTCTGTGAAACGTCACCTACCCATGTTCTCCACAGATGCTGCCTGACCCGCTGAGCTACTCCAGCACTTTAAGTTATTTTATGTAACCTGCACGTCTTTGGGATGTGGGTGGAATCCGCAGCACCCGGAGAAAACCCATGCAAGCACAGGGAAAACGTGCAAACTCCACACAGATGGCTCCCAAGTTCAGGCTCGGACCGGGGTCTCTGATGCTGTGAGGCAGTAGCTCTACCAGGAGCAAAGAGGCCCTTCTGCAGTTGTACAGGGCCCTAGTGAGACCACACCTGGAGTATCGTGTGTAGTTTTGGTCCCATAATTTGAGGAAGGACATTCTTGCTATTGAGGGAGTGCAGCATAGGTTTACAAGGTTAATTCCAGGGATGGCGGGACTGTCATATGCTGAGAGAATGGAGCGGCTGGGCTTGTATACTCTGGAGTTTAGAAGGATGAGAGGGGATCTTATTGAAACATATAAGATTATTAAGGGTTTGGACACGCTAGAGGCAGGAAACATGTTCCCGATGTTGGGGGAGTCCAGAACCAGGGGCCACAGTTTAAGAATAAGAGGTAAGCCATTTAGAACGGAGTCGAGGAAACACCTTTTCACACAGAGAGTTGTGAGTCTGTGGAATTCTCTGCCTCAGAGGGCGGTGGAGGCCGGTTCTCTGGATACTTTCAAGAGAGAGCTAGATAGGGTTCTTAAAGATAGTGGAGTCAGGGAATATGGGGAGAAGGCAGGATCGGGGTACTGATTGGGGATGATCACCCACGATCACATTGAATGGTGGTGCTGGCTCGAAGGGCCGAATGGCCTGCTCCTGCACCTATTGTCTATTGTCACTCTGCCGCCCACCATGTAGGTTTCTTGGTGAATAGTTTGCAACTATGAGCATTTGTAGGGATGGCACAGTGCGCTGAGAACTCAGTATACATGTTTGCACCACACGCTCCATGTACGTACCCACGCTGGCCGTTCCATGCCTGCGCTCACACCCAACACTCCACGCACCACTTATGCAAGGCACACTGAGTGTGTGCTGGGAATTTGAGGGAATTTGAATGTGATTTTGAATCAATTTGAAAAGATTTAATAGGAATCTGAGGGGTAACCTTTATACACAAATGGTGGTGGTCAGAATTTTTAATTCTGTTTTGAGTCATCAGAACATCTTTGTCAGTGTGACGTCGCTTGCCAATGAAGCACAGAATCTCTTGCCCAAAGCAGGGGAATCGAGAACCAGAGGACATGGATTTAAGGTGAAGTGGGAAAGATTTAATCGGAATCAGAGGGGTAACTTTTTCACACAGTGGCTGGTGGGTGAATGGACCAAGTTGCCAGAGGAGGTAGATGAGACTGGGACTATCCCAACATTTAAGAAGCAGATAGACAGGTACATGGATCGGACAGGTTTGGAGGAATATGGACCAAATGCAGGCAGGTGGGACTAGTGCAGCTGGGACATGTTGGCCGGTGTGGGCAAGTTGGGCCGAAGGCCCTGTTTACACACTGTATGAATGGTGTTCCTTGATCCAATATTGCAACCAAGGGCAGCACAGTGGCGCAGAAATAGAGTTGCTGCCTTACAACGCCAGAGATACAGGTTTGATCCAGACCTGGGGTGCAGTCTGTACAGAGTTTGTACATTCACCCTGTGACCACGTGGGTTTCTGCAGCTGCTCCGGTTTCCTCCTACACTCCAAAAGACATTCAGTGAGTGCCCTCCATAATTTTTGGGACAAAGACCCTTCATTTATTTATTTGCCTCTGTACTCTACAATTTACGATTTGTAATAGAAAAAAATCACATGTGGTTAAAGTACACATTGTCAGATTTTAATAAAGGCCATTTTTATACATTTTAGTTTTACCATGTAGAAATTACAGCAGTGTTTATACATAGTCCCCCCCATTTCAGGGCACCATAATGTTTGGGACACAGCAATGTCATGTAAATGAAAGTAGTCATGTTTTGTATTTTGTTGCATATCCTTTGCATGCAATGACTGCTTGAAGTCTGCGATTCATAGACATCACCAGTTGCTGGGTGTCTTCTCTGGTGATGCTCTGCCAGGCCTGTATTGCAGCCATCTTTACCTTATGCTTGTTTTGGGGGCTAGTCCCCTTCAGTTTTCTCTTCAGCATTAAAAGGCATGCTCAATTGGGTTCAGATCGAGTGATTGACTTGGCCACTCAAGAATTGACCATTTTTTAGCTTTGAAAACTCCTTTGTTGCTTTAGCAGTATGTTTGGAATCATTGTCTTGCTGTAGAATGAACTGCCGGCCAATGAGTTTTGAGGCATTTGTTTAAACTTGAGCAGATAGGATGTGTCTATACACTTCAGAATTCATTATGCTACTACCATCAGCAATAAACAATAGACAATAGGTGCAGGAGTAGGCCATTTGGCCCTTTGAGCCTGCACCGCCATTCAATATGATCATGGCTGATCATCCAACTCAGTATCCCGTACCTGCCTTCTCTCCATACCCTCTGATCCCTTTAGCTACAAGGGCCACATCTAACTCCCTCTTAAATATAGCCAATGAACTGGCCTCGACTACCCTCTGTGGCAGAGAGTTCCAGAGATTCACCACTCTCTGTGTGAAAAAAGTTCTTCTCATCTCGGTTTTAAAGGATTTCCCCCTTATCCTTAAGCTGTGACCCCTTGTCCTGGACTTCCCCAACATCGGGAGCAATCTTCCTGCATCTAGCCTGTCCAACCCCTTAAGAATTTTGTAAGTTTCTATAAGATCCCCTCTCAATCTCCTAAATTCTAGAGAGTATAAACCAAGTCTATCCAGTCTTTCTTCATAAGACAGTCCTGACATCCCAGGAATCAGTCTGGTGAACCTTCTCTGCACTCCCTCTATGGCAATAATGTCCTTCCTCAGATTTGGAGACCAAAACTGTACGCAATACTCCAGGTGTGGTCTCACCAAGACCCTGTACAACTGCAGTAGAACCTCCCTGCTCCTATACTCAAATCCTTTTGCTAGAAAGCTAACATACCATTCGCTTTCTTCACTGCTTGCTGCACTTGCATGCCTACTTTCAATGACTGGTGTACCATGACACCCAGGTCTCGCTGCATCTCCCCTTTTCCTAGTCGGCCACCATTTAGATAATAGTCTGCTTTCCTGTTTTTGCCACCAAAATGGATAACGTCACATTTATCCACATTATACTGCATCTGCCAAACATTTGCCCACTCACCCAGCCTATCCAAGTCACCTTGCAGTCTCCTAGCATCCTCCTCACAGCTAACACTGCCCCCCAGCTTAGTGTCATCTGCAAACTTGGAGATATTGCCTTCAATTCCCTCATCCAGATCATTAATATATATTGTAAATAGCTGGGGTCCCAGCACTGAGCCTTGCGGTACCCCACTAGTCACTGCCTGCCATTGTGAAAAGGACCCGTTTACTCCTACTCTTTGCTTCCTGTTTGCCAGCCAGTTCTCTATCCACATCAATACTGAACCCTCAATACCGGGTGATTTAAGTTTGTATCCTAATCTCTTATGTGGTACCTTGTCGAAAGCCTTCTGAAAGTCCAGATACAACACATCCACTGGTTCTCCCCTATCCACGCTACTAGTTACATCCTTGAAAAATTCTATAAGATTCGTCAGACATGATTTACCTTTCGTAAATCCATGCTGACTTTGTCCAATGATTTCACCACTTTCCAAATGTGCTGCTATCCCATCTTTAATAACTGACTCTAGCAGTTTCCCCACTACCGATGTTTGATTAACTGGTCTGTAATTCCCGGTTTTCTCTCTCCCTCCCTTCTTAAAAAGTGGGGTTACGTTTGCTACCCGCCAATCCTCAGGAACTACTCCAGAATCTAAAGAGTTTTGAAAGATTATTACTAATGCATCCACTATTTCTGGAGCTACTTCCTTAAGTACTCTGGGATGCAGCCTATCTGGCCCTGGGGATTTATCAGCCTTTAATCCATTCAATTTACCCAACACCACCTCCCGACTAACCTGGATTTCACTTAATTCACTTCACTTCAATGTGATCAAGGACCCTGTTCCTGCCTTCTCCCCATATCCCCTATTTTTAAGAGCCCTATCAAGCTCTCTCTTGAAAGTATCCAGATAACCGGCCTCCTCCGCCCTCTGAGGCAGAGAATTCCATAGGCTGACTACTCTCTGTGTGAAAATGTGTTTCCTCATCGTTGTAAATGGCTTATTTTTAAACTGTGGCCCTTGGTTCTGAACTCCCCCAACATCAGGAACATAACATCAATGAATATAAGTGGGCCAGTACCTTCAGCAGCCATACATGCCCCCACCACCGTGTTTCACAGATGAGGTGGTATGCTTTGGATCCTGGGCAGTTCCTTCTCTCCTCCATACTTTGCTCTTGCCATCACTCTGATATAAGTTAATCTTCGTCTCATCTGTCCACAAGATCTTTTTCCAGAACTGTGGTTGTTCTTTTAAGTACTTCTTGGCAAACTGTAACCTGGCCATCCTATTTTTGCGGCTAACCAGTGGTTTGCATCTTGCAGTGTATCCTCTGTATTTCTGTTCGTGAAGTCTTCTGCGGACAGTGGTCATTGACAAATCCACACCTGACTCCTGAAGAGTGTTTCTGATCTGTCGGGCAGGTGTTTGGTTTTTCTTCTTTGTTATAGAGAGAATTCTTCTGTCATCAGCTGTGGAGGTCTTCCTTGGCCTGCCAGTCACTTTGCGACTAGTAAGCTCACCAGTGCTCTCTTTCTTCTTAATGATGTTCCAAACAGTTTATTTTGGCTGATGTCTCTAACAGTTTTATTCTTGTTTCTCAGTCTCATAATGGCTTCATTGACTTTCATTGGCACAACTTTGGTCCTCATGTTGATAAACAGCAATAAAAGTTTCCAAAGGTGATGGAAAGACTGGGTGCTGAGAGCTCTCTTATACCTGCATTAAGGAGGCAATTAAACACACCTGAGCAATTACAAACACCTGTGAAGCCATGTGTCCCAAACATTATGGTGCCCTGAAATGGGGGGACTATGTATAAACACAGCTGTAGTTTCTACATGGTGAAACCAAAATGTATAAAAATACCCTTTAATAAGATCTGACAATGTGTACTTTAACCACATGTGATTTTTTTCTATTACAAATCTCAAATTGTGGAGTACAGAGGCAAATAAATAAATTAAGGGTCTTTGTCCAAAACATTATGGAGGGCACTGTAGATCGCACACCGTCCCATCCCATTGGTATGGGCTAGTAGGTTAATCAGTATGTTTAATTTGGTATGTTGTAAACATTGTCCGCAGTGTGTTGGATAGTGCTAATGTACGGGGTGATCGCTGGTTATCACAGACTCGGTGGGCTGAAGGGCCTGTATCTCTAAAGTCTAAAGTAAATGGGAAACCATAAACAGGATAAGAAAGTATTTTGGAAAAATTAAACCTCTCAGTTCCAGTGAGCGATCCTCACCGTGAAATGTCAACTTTGCTCTTTCTCGAAAAAAAGTCACAAAGTGCTGGGAGTAACTCAGCGGGTCAGGCACATCTCGAGTACATGGATAGGTGACGTTTCACAGAGTGCTGGAGTAACTCAGCGGCTCAGGCAGCATCTGTGGAGAACATGGATAGGTGACGTTTCAGTTTGTAATCCTTCAGAAGGATCTGAGTTTTACAAAGTGTCTGACCCAAAACGTTACCTACCAATGTTCTCTAGAGATGCTGCCTGACCTGCTGAATGTTTTTTTTTCAAATATCTGAAGGCGTGAGGAGGTTAGTGGCCAGGGAGAGGTGATAACAATTGTCTAGAGGTGATACGAAGGAAAGATTGATTACTGAATGGTAGATGTTGAAGAGAAGGATGTTTTGGAAGTGTAACATAACCAGAACTAAGAGAGTATACTGAAAAATGCTGGGCTGGTGGACACTTTAGGCATTTGGGAGCTGAAATCTTTTTGAACTATCGTCTGGGTTACATTTGAACAACTGGAGACCATTTGTTCTTGCTATTGAGGGAGTGCAGCTTAGGTTCACAAGATTAATTCCTGGAATGGCGGGACTGTCATATGCTGAGAGAATGGAGCGGATGGGCTTGTGTACTTTAGAATTTAGATGGATGAGAGGGGAACTTATTGAAACATTTAAGATTATTAAGGGTTTGGACATGCTAGAGGCAGGAAATGTTCCCAATTTTGGGGGAGTCCAGAACCAAGGGGCCACAGTTTAAGAATAAGGGGTAAGCCATTTAGAATGGAGATGAGGAAACACTTTTTCACACAGAGTTGTGAGTCTGTGGAATTCTCTGCCTCAGAGGGCGGTGGAGGCCAGTTCTCTGGATACTTTCAATAGAGAGCTTGATAGGGCTCTTAAAGATAGCGGAGTCAGGGGATATGGGGAGAAGGCAGGAATGGGGTACTGATTGTGGATGATCAGCCATGATCACATTGAATTGCGGTGCTGGCTCGAAGGGCCGAATGGCCTACTCCTGCACCTATTGTCTATTGTCTATTTGGTCCTGGAGTTTAATGACTGCTTGGTCTTTACACGTGGCAATAAACTGAACTGAACACTACAATTAATGGCAATCGTCTCACCTTTCCCCACAGTCCTGCCAGTCACTCTCTTTTAATTATTTATCCAGCTCTTCTTGGTAAATTAAATCTCATGCACCATACGCCAGATTGTGTTAACTAGATAACTTTAGGACGACACGGTGGTGCAGCAGGTAGAGCCTCTGCCTCATAGCGCCACGGACCCAGGCTCATAGAAACATAGAAACATAGAAAATAGGTGCAGGAGTAGGCCATTCGGCCCTTCGAGCCTGCACCGCCATTCAATATGATCATGGCTGATCATCCAACTCAGTATCCTGTACCTGCCTTCTCTCCATACCCCCTGATCCCTTTAGCCACAAGGGCCACATCTAACTCCCTCTTAAATATAGGGAGGTTTCACGGCAGTCGGGTCACGACCCATGACCCGTACTGTTGCTACGCTACGCCAAATGGATTACACGCGGTGAACTGCAGGTAAGTACTTACCATTGTTTCCAGCGTAGCGGGCCTGTTAAAACGCGCCGAAATTGTCAATTTTTGCGCTGTGAATAATTATGGAAATCGGGATAAGCGTGCGAGACATTTAGCCTACTTAAGAATTCAAAAAGTGAGGAGAAATGACGGCAGATAGAAGCGAGAGCTGAAGGGACAACAACAGCCAAAGTGCTTGGCGAACATTGGCCGTTTGCTCACTGCATTTCATCAACTAAGGCATTATTTGTGTTTTTTCTTGATTCCTTTGGCATATAAAAAGTTTCAGAAGGGATAAATCTGGCTGTAAAATTTTAAAATCGCCCATGGTTCTCAATTGGATTTTTACATACAAAACGAAAACGCCTTTGAAGCAAAATTTACAACCAGATTTATCACTTCTGAGACTTTTAGATACCAAGGGAATCAAGAAAAAAAACAAATAATGCCTTACTGTTGATGAAATGCAGTGAGCAAACGCGATAAATCCCAATATTTTCAATTCCTATATCTGCACGGCCAATGTTCACCAAGCACTTTAGCTGCTGTTGTCCCTTCAGCTCTCGCTTCTCTTTACCTTCATTTCGCTTCACTTTTGGAATTCTGAAGTTGGGTACACGTCTCTCACACTTACCCCGACTTCCACAATTTTTTACAGCGAAGAAATTCAACATTTTGGCGGTTTTTAACAGGTAGGAAAGTACGCGTTTCTAGCATTAATAACATATACCGGAAGTTACGTATGTCCTCCAGATGGATTAAGTGGCTCCGTGCGTCAAGCCCTATGACCCAGTGACCTTACGTGCAACCCCCCTATAGCCAATGAACTGGCCTCAACTACCTTCTGTGGCAGAGAATTCCACAGATTCACCACTCTCTGTGTAAAAAATGATTTTCTCATCTCGGTCCTAAAAGACTTCCCCCTTATCCTTAAACTGTGACCCCTTGTTCTGGACTTCCCCAACATCGGGAATAATCTTCCTGCATCTAGCCTGTCCAACCCCTTAAGAATTTTGTAAGTTTCTATAATCTCAATCTTCTAAATTCTAGCGAGTACAAGCCGAGTCTATCCAGTCTTTCTTCATATGAAAGTCCTGCCATCCCAGGAATCAGTCTGGTGAACCTTCTCTGTACTCCCTCTATGGCAAGAATGTCTTTCCTCAGATTAGGAGACCAAAACTGTACGCAATACTCTAGGTGTGGTCTCACCAAGACCCTGTACAACTGCAGTAGAATCTCCCTGCTGTTATACTCAAATCCTTTTGCTATGAATGCTAACATACCTTTCGCTTTCTTCACTGCCTGCTGCACCTGCATGCCTACTTTCAATGACTGGTGTACCACGACACCCAGATCTCGTTGCATCTCCCCTTTTCCTAATCGGCCACCATTCAGATAATAGTCTACTTTCCTGTTTTTGCCACAAAAGTGGATAACCTCACATTTATCCACATTATACTGCATCTGCCGTGCATTTGCCCACTCACCCAACCTATCCGTCACCTTGCAGCCTCCTAGCATCCTCCTCACAGCTAATACTGCCCCCCAGCTTCGTGTCATCCGCAAACCTTGAGATGTTGCATTCAATTCCCTCATCCAGATCATTAATATATATTGTAAATAGCTGTGGTCCCAGCACTGAGCCTTGCTGTACCCCACTAGTCACTGCCTGCTATTCTGAAAAGGACCCGTTTACTCCTACTCTTTGCTTCCTGTCTGCCAGCCAGTTCTCTATCCACATCAATACTGAACCCCCAATACCGTGTGCTTTAAGTTTGCATACTAATCTCTTATGTGGCACCTTGTCGAAAGCCTTCTGAAAGTCCAGATATAACACATCCACTGGTTCTCCCTTATCCACTCTACTAGTTACATCCTCGAAAAATTCTATAAGATTCGTCAGACATGATTTACCTTTCATAAATCCATGCTGACTTTGTCCAATGAATTCACCACTTTCCAAATGTGCTGCTATCCCATCTTTAATAACTGACTCTAGCATTTTCCCCACTACCGATGTTAGACTAACTGGTCTGTAATTCCCCGTTTTCTCTCTCCCTCCCTTTTTATAAAGTGGGGTTACATTAGCTACCCTCCAATCCTCAGGAACTACTCCAGAATCTAAAGAGTTTTGAAAATGTATCACTAATGCATCCACTATTTCTGGGGCTGCTTCCTTAAGTACTCTGGGCTCGATGCTGTCTGTGTGTGGAGTTTGCACGTACTCCCTGTGACCGTGTGGGTTTTCTACGGGTGCTCCTGTTTCCTCCCACATCCCAAAGACTTGCGGGTTTGTCCCTTGTGTGCAGGGAGTGGATGAGGAAGTGGGAACCACGTCGTACGATGATGAGTGGGAACGTTTGGGTTTTGTCCCCAGTGAAATGGAAGTAACTTCAGTAAATAGCTACAGGGTTATGTGTAAAATCAATTACTTTAGTTTGTTTAGAGATACAACGTGGAAACAGGCCCATTGGCGCACCGAGTCCTCGCCGACCAGCGATCGCCCGTACACTCCAGGAATAATTCTATAGCTTTACAGAAACCAATTAACCTGCAAACCTGCACGTCTTTGGAGTGTACGAGGAAACCGGAGCACCCGGAGAAAACCCACACTGTCACAGGGAGAATGCACAGACTCCGTACAGACAGACAATAGACAATAGGTGCAGGAGTAAGCCATTCGGCCCTTCGAGCCAGCACCGCCATTCAATGTGATCATGGCTGATCATCCCCAATCAGTACCCCATTCCTGCCTTCACCCCATATCCCCTGTCTCCACTAGCTTTGAGATCCCTATCTAGCTCTCTCTTGGAAGTATCCAGAGAACCGGTACGGTCTCCACCGCCCTCTGAGGCAGAGAATTCCACACTCACAAATCACTGTGAGAAAAAGTGTTTCCTCTGATCTAAATGGCTTGCTCCTTATTCTTAAACTGTGGCCCCTTGGTTCTGGACTCCCCCAACATCGGAACATGTTCCTGCCTCCAGCATGTCCAATCCTTTAATAATCTTATATGTTTCAATAAGATATCCCCTCATTCTTCTAAATTCCTGAGTATACAAGCCCAGCCATTCTATCGACAGTCCCACCATCCCGGGGATTAACCTTGTAAACCTCCCTCAATAGCAAGAATGTCCTTCGTCAAATTAGGGGACCAAAACTGTACACAATACTCCAGGTGTGGCCTCACTAGGGCCCTGTACAACTGCAGAAGGACCTCTTTGCTCCTATATTCGATTCCTCTTGTTATAAAGGCCAACATGCCATTTGCTTTCTTCACTGCCTGCTGTACCTGGGTCTCTGGTGCTGTGAGGCAGCAGCTCTACCGCTGAGCCACCGTGCCGCCGTGGATGGTGTGATGGATCGGTGATGTTGAGGCCGGAGCCTTCATTGTTTTGACATTCTTGAATTCATTTTGTGTTTCAGGTAAACCCCAGTGTATTGATGGGAGGATTACCTGTCCGTTAGAGGTTCGTCTGGCCAGCTTGCTGCCAGTATGGGTGAGGAGAGCGTCTGTTCCTCTTCAGTCTGTTCCTTTTATTTATTTATTTTATTATTTTTATTTATTAGAAGCAAATGTACAAGAGTAGAACCAACAGCATATAAAATTATACAGTTATTGTACAGCTTCAATTTTAACTTTTTAGCTTTGAATTAGAAGAAAAGAAAGCAGAAAAAGCAAGAAAGAGGAAGAGTGAGATGTGCAAAGATAGGACCCCTAGACTACCAAAGTAGTGTAGCCAAAGAGTGGGTAAAAGAAAAAAAAGAAGAGAGGAATAGAAAAAAGAAAAGGACAAAAAGAAAAAGGGAAAGAAAAGTGGTGATATACCTGCATATCATCCCTCCCCACCCATCTCACCCAACCCATAGTTAGATTTAAATCCAAAGTTGTGTTGCGCCATACTATCCTTGTAAGAAATCAGTGAAGGGTATCTGTTCCTTTTTTAAGCAAGTTGAAGCCTTGGTAACGGCCTGACGGAACTGGCAATGCTGGGAAGCAGCGGTTCAGGGTACCATAATGAGTATTTGTCCTACCCTACATGGCCGACTCCACACTTGGAGTACCATGCTCAGTTTTGGTCACCCTGCTTTTAAAAGAAAACATTTCTTATCATGCATCTATGCACTGGATCGATTGTAATCATGTGTGCAGACAAAAATGCTGGAGAAACTCAGCGGGTGAGGCCGCATCTATGGAGCGAAGGAATAGGTGATGTTTCGGGTCGACAAATTACACGTATACCAAATCTACAAACCTGCACGTCTTTGGAGTGTGGGAGGAAACCGGAGGACTCGGGAGAAAACAGCACCCGTAGTCAGAATGAAATAACAGGTCTCTGTCGCTGTGAGGCAGCAACTCTACCGCTGCACCGCCTTGCAGCCCCAACTACAGGGGCCGGCGCAAACTCAACTCATCCCACTTCCCCCACAGTAGTTAGTTTACTTTAATAAGTTTCATTTATTGTCACGTGTTTGAAGGACTGAAAAACTTTATTACATGCTATTAAGTCAGCAGAAACTCGTCTTCAGATCTGAAACATCACCTATTCACCTTTAGCTTTAAAGGTAATAATAATAGATTTTATTTATATAGCGCTTTTCAGGACACAAAGTCGCTTTGTAGACAAAAATGCTGGAGAAACTCAGCGGGTCAGGCAGCATCTATGGAGCGAAGGAATAGGTGACGTTTCGGGTCGAGAACCTTCTTCGAAGGAATAGGTGACGTTTCCTTCGCTCCATAGATGCCGCCTCACCCGCTGAGTTTCTCCAGCAATTTTGTCTACCCTCGCCATTCTAAATTCATTTTTGAGAGCCTGCAGTGGAGCTGACCCGAAACTTCACCTATTCCTTCGCTCCATAGATGCTGCCTCACCCGCTGAGTTTCTCCAGCATTTTTTGTCTACCTTTGATTTTTCCAGCACCTGCAGTTCTTTCTTAAACAGTAATCATGCGTGTGGTCTTTCTGGTGACAAAATGCTAGAGCAACTCAGTGGGACAGGCAGCATCTCTGGACAGAATGAACGGGTGACATTGTAGCACGTAACAAAAGCTTTTCACCATACCTTCTCCGCAGTACACGTGACGATAAACTAAACTGAACAGCGGAAGCATGTCATTAAGCTGGAAAGATTGCAGAGCAGATTTATGAGCTCTGGGACTCGAGGGAGAGGGTGGAGCAGGCTAGGACTTTATTCATCAGAGCGCAGGAGGCTGAAGGGTGACAAATCTTACAGAGGTGTATCAGATGAAAGGTAGACAAAAATGCTGGAGAAACTCAGCGGGTGAGGCAACATCTATGGAGCGAAGGAATGGGTGACGTTTCGGGTCGAGACCCTTCTTCAGACTGGTTGGGGGGAGCAGGAAGAAGAAAGGAAGAGGCGGAGACAGTGGGCTGTGGGAGAGCTGGGAAGGGGAGGGGAAGGAGGGAGAAAGCAAGGACTACCTGAAATTGGAGAAGTCAATGTTCATACCGCTGGAGTGTAAACTACCCAAGCGAAATACAGGGCTCTCGCTTAACTTTTTTTCCCTGTTGCCAGCCGGGCAACCGTGGCAGCTTTTTAGGTTGCCAAATGACAGTTTAGGTGGTCATTTAAGATGGCTTGCATGACGCGTGCGATAATGTGCTTGGACGAAGTGCATAGTTACCAGTCGGAATTATACTCAATGAAGCATTCACATATTATTTCTGCTTCAAATAAAGTCATAAACTAAACATATTCACCAATCAAGACATGATATATCCCACAATGACACGCAGAAAAATTATAAGACAGTATCTCAACTCTTTTTACACATTGCAATTAATGCAATTTCTATTAGTTCTTTCCACTTCCACTTCCAAACAAAAATGTGTTTGGATTATTCCAGCGTATGATCAACCTGTGTCAATAAATCCTGGACCATGGTAACATATATGCGTACGTATAGTTGTGAATGTTGCTCATTAAATAACTACAGTACTGATATTCCATATTAAGAGCATTGATTTGCCGTTAAAATGAATTCTGTAATAACGTGTCAACGGCAGCAGCGACAATCGAACACTGCAGTTTTAATGTTTCACGTGTTCACAATTTCATTAATCCATCTTTATGGATTAAAACAAATAATAACATTGGGAATTAAAACACATTTGATTGCATTCCGTTATCAATCATATTCAATGTTCGCTCTGAAGACATTTCCAGCACAATAGGGTCAGGGAGGGGTGTGTGTGTGAATCAGTGCGGGGTGGATAGATGGCGGGGGTGGGGGGGGAGTTAGAAGGCAGTCGGTGCAGAATGGATGGATTGAGTGAGGCAGGTGAATTAGTACGTGTTGGTTGGAGTAGGTAAAATTGTGAGGGGAGAGCACCGGGGATGTCAGTGGTGTTGAATGGGGGTAGACAAAAGTGCTGGAGAAACTCAGCAGGTGAGGCAGCATCTATGGAGCGAAGGAAATAGGCAACGTTTCGGGTCGAGACCCTTCTTCAGACTGTTCCCCCTATTCTTCTTGAATGGGAGGATCAGTACAGGATGGATGGGGGGGCAGATCAGCGCAGGATGAATGGGGGGGTCAGTACAGTGTGGATCGGAGGGTCTGCAGGATGAATGGTAAATCACTACAGGATGAATGGGGGGAAGGTGCAGGGTAAATGGAGGGTGGGTCAGTACGGGATGAATGCGTGGATTAGTACAGGATGGATGGGGGATCAGTACAGGATGGATGGGGGAGAAGTGCAGGATGAATGGAAAAGGGGTAAGTACAGGGTGAATTGGGAAACGAGTGTAGGATGGATGGTGGGGGGGTGGCAGGAGAATCAATCCGAGGTGGATAGGGTGATCAGCGCAGGATGAATAGATGGGGGGGGGGTAGAAGGGGAGGGGAACACAGGGGATGTCAGTGAGGACTGAATAGAGGAGGGAATGGGGATCAGTGCGGGATGGAGTGGAGGGGTCGCAGGATTAAGTGGAGGGGGCGTACAAGAGAGAGAGAGGGAGAGGGGGAGCTAGGTGGGGAGGAAGGAAGGTCAGCGCTCCTCGGACAACATCGCCCCGCTGCCTTGGCCGTTGGGAACTCCTCGCCACCGCCTCCCTCTGCCAGCCAACAGCAAGGTGCGGGGCCGAGCGGTGCAGCTCAGAGATGCAGGGGCCTCTGCTTGTAAACCCGCTAACGGCGCTTTCAAACAAACTCTCCCGCACCGAGGCCTCCCCCTCCCTCCCCCCGGCCTCGGAGTGCGTGAGAGTTTGTTTGAAAGCGCCGTTAGCGGGTTTACAAGCAGAGGCCCTTATCAGGGCGGGCGGGGTGCAGGAGGAGGAGGAGATGTAGCCGCCATCGCGGCCGCTGCTGCCGCTGTTCGGGACCGGTCATTCGCTCCGACCCTTCCTCACCCTGCATCTAGTATCTTTGCCCCGCAACACAGCCGCCGCCGACACGAAATGTCACGTTCCTTTTCTCCAGAGATACTGCCTGACCCGCGGAGTTACTCCAGTTTTTTGTGTCTATCTTCGGTACAAACCAGTATCTGGTTGCCAAGCCGGGCAAAATGACTCGGTGTTTAGGTTGCCTGGCGGCGCTTTGAGTGGTCAGTGGCACCCGGGCAACCGCTAATTTCGAGCCCTGGAAATATGAGGTGCTGCTCCTCCAATTTGCGGTGGGACTCACTCTGGCCATGGAGGAGGCCCAGGACAGAAAGGTCGGAATGGGAGGGGAAGTGTTGGGCCACCGGGAGATCAGGTTGCGAACTGAGCGGAAATGCGAACTGAGCGGAAATCAAGAAGGGAATAGGTGGGGTGAATGCACAGTCTTTTACCCAGAGGAGGAGAATTAAGCACTTGAGGACATAATCAGCTATGATTGAATGGCAGAGTAGACTTGATGGGCCGAATGGCCCAATTCTGCTCCTGTCACGAGTGAACTTATGAACATAAGTTTAAGGTGAGATGGGAAAGATTTAATGACAACGTTTGAGAAACATTTGGACAGGTACATGGACAGGACAGGTATAGAGGGAAATAGGCCAAATGCAGGCAGCTGGGATCCGTGTAGATGGGGCATGTTGGTCGGTGTGGGGGAGTTGGGCTAAAGGGCCTGTTTCCACGCTATGTGACTATGACTCCATGAACAACTTGAGAGACAACTTTTTCACTCAGTGGTGGTATACATGGAACGAGCTGCCAGAGGGGGTAGTTGAAGCAGGTACATTAACAACATTTACATAGATACGTAGACAATGGACAATAGGTGCAGGAGTAGGCCATTCGGCCCTTCGAGCCTGCACAGCCATTCAATGTGATCATCTACAATCAGTACCCCGTTCCTGCCTTCTCCCCATACCCCTTGATTCCGTTATCCCTAAGACCACTATCTAACTCTCTTTTGTACGCATCCAATGAATCGGCCTCCACTGCCTTCTGTGGCAGAGAATTCCACAAACTCTCTGTGTGAAAAAGTTTGTCCTCATCTCAGTTCTAAATGGCCGACCCCTTATTCTTAAACTGTGGCCCCTGCTTCTGGACTCCCCCAACATCGGGAACATGTCTCCTGCATCTACCCTGTCCAATCCCTTAATAATTTTATATGTTTCTATACGATCTCGTCACATCCTTCCAAATTCCAATTCCAAATTCCAATGAATACAAGCCCAGCCGCTCCATTCTTTCATCATATGGCAGACCTGCCATCCCAAATTAACCTCGTAAACCTACGCTGCACTCCCTCAATAGCACGAATGTCTTTCCTCAAATTAGGAGACCAAAACTGCACACAATACTCTAGGTATGGTCTCACCATGGCCCTGTACAACTGCAGAAGGACCTCTTTGCTCCAATACTTAACTCCTCTCGTTAAGAAGACCAACATGCCATTAGCTTTCCTCACTGTCTGTTGTACTTGTATGCTTACTTTCAGTGACTGATGTACTAAGACCCCCAGGTCTCGTTGCATCTCCCCTTTCCCTAACCTCACACCATTAAGATAATAATCTGCCTTCCCGTTCTTACCTCCAAAGTGGATAGCCTCACATTTATCCACATTATACTGCATCTGCCATGCATCTGCCCACTCACCCAACCTGTCCAAGTCACCATGCATTCTCATAGCATCCTCCTCACAGTTCACACTGCCACCCAGCTTTGTGTCATCTGCAAATTTGCCAAGGTTACTTTTAATTCCTTCATCTAAATCATTAATGTATATTGTATTGTAATCCCAGCACCGAGCCTTGCGGTACTCCACGAGTCACTGCCAGCCATTCTGAAAGTGACCCGTTAATCCCTACTATTTGTTTTGTGTCTGCCAACCAATTTTCTATCCATGTCAGCACTCTGCCCCCAATACCTTGTGCTCTAATTTTGCCCACTAATCTCCTATGTGGGACCTTATCCCACCGTAGAATCTCCTGTCCGCACCTTGGACAATGGGGTCACCCACCACTATGGCTCTGCCCGACGTCGGTCTCGCTGGTCGAGGCACATCGCTAAGATTGGAGCCACCGACCTGTCCGCCGCTCGGAAGCGTCATCTGCTCCGACAGTTCCCAAGAGTGTGTACCTGTTTTAGAAACATAGAAAATAGGTGCAGGAGTAGGCCATTTGGCCCTTCGAGCCTGCACCGCCATTCAATATGATCATGGCTGATCATCTAACTCAGTATCCTGTACCTGCCTTCTCCATACCCCCTGATCCCTTTAGCCACAAGGGCCACATCTAACTCCCTCTTAAATATAGCCAATGAACTGGCCTCAACTACTTTCTGTGGCAAAGAATTCCACATTCACCACTCTCTGTGTGAAAAATGTTTTTCTTATCTCGGTCCTAAAAGATTTCCCCCTTATCCTTAAACTGTGACCCCTTGTTCTGGACTTCCCCAACATCGGGAACAATCTTCCTGCATCAGTAGGTACAGCCACCGGGGTCTCCTACAGTCACCCACCTTCACTCCTCCGGTATCCTTGACGTGACAACCTCACTGTAGGTCCTGTCCAGGAAACACTCGTTTTCCCGGATGGCCCTGAGGTCATCCAGCTGCTGCTCCGGTTCCCCATGAGCTGAACCTGGACACAATTTCTGCAGATGTAGTTGTCAGAAGCACCAGCGGTGTCCCTGACTTCCCACATCCTGCAGGAAACACACTTTACCAACTAGCTTGCCATTTCTTCAGTGGACAAAAAAAAATCACAACTTTGTGTAGCCTCCTTGCCAAAGACTCTTGCCAAAGACCCTCTCGCCAAAGACTCACACGTTACTCACCAAGGCCGCTCCCCCTAGAGCAAGCCCTACTTTTATTTGCTGTTCAATTAACTAATTAGCTGATTTACAAATTTAGCTATCAGTTTTTAAATGACCCGCTCTTGAAAACTCACCAAAGCTCTAACTTCTGAGCCAATCCCTGCACTCGCTCCTTCAATGACACTTGGACAGGTACATGGATAGGAAAGGGTTTGAGGGATATGGGCCAAACGTGGGTTAATGGGACCAGCTCAGAAGGTCAGCTCGGTCTGCATGGACAAGTTTAGTTTAGATTATTTTTAGTTTAGTTCAGCGCTATAACAGGCCCTTCTGCCCACTGGGACCGCACCGACCAGCAATCCCCGCACATTAACACAATCCTACGTGCACTAGGGACAATTTTACATTTCTACCAAGTCAATTAACCTACAAAACCTGTGCGTCTTTGAAGCGTGGGTGGAAACCGAAGATCTCGGAGAAACCCCACGCAGGTCACGGGGAGAACGTACAAACTCCGTACAGACAGCACCCATAGTCAGGGTCGAACCCGGGTCTCTGGCGCTGTGAGGCAGCAGCTCTACCCGCTGCGCCGCCGAGGGGGGCCTGTTTCCGTGCTGTGGGACCTGAAACGTAGTTTGTTTTTTTCCAGATGAGCAGGAGGCTCTACACTCCATCATGCAGGATCTGGCTGTGCTCCACATGGCTAGTCGGCCTCTGCACGAGACAGCGAAACCCAAGACAGCGTCCAGTAATCAGGTACGTGTGCGGCATAGCTCGGGTATCGGTATCTATTCACAGTGTTTCCCGCTCGCTGTCTGTGACAAGCACTGGAGCTATTAGCTCTTCAATCATCCTCATCTTTCAACATGCGCATTGTTCCAAACCCAGAGAGCATAAGTAATTGTAAATTCACTACAGTGTACAGAGCAGAGCTTTCCTCATTTCAGCGGCTCTTATTGGGGTGTATAAAATCAGGCGATTTTCCCTGGAGGTGTACAAAGTCAGGCGATATTATAGAGGTTTAAAACCGAATGATCTTTTAAAAAAAATTTTTTTATTTATAAATTAGAAGCAATGTACATAAATCTTAATCATAATATGCAACATATTACATTTCTTGTACAACTTTATTTTTTTTTATTTTTTGTAAACTTTAACCTATAATAGAAAAGGAGAAAAGAAAAAATCGAATGATCTTACATAGTTTAGTTTAGATTAGAGATACAGCGAGGAAACAGGCCCTTCGGTCCAACAGGCGCGCACCGACCAGCGATCCCCGCACATTAACACCATCCCACACACACCAAGGACAATTTTTACATTTACCAAAGCCAATTAACCTACAAACCCTGTACGTCTTTGGAGTGTGGGAGGAAACCGAAGATATCGGAGAAATCTTACAATAGGTGCGTAAAATCAGGCAATGTAGATGGGTTTAAAATTGGGTGATCTTATAGAAGTGTATAAAATGAGACGGTCTTATGGAGGTGTATAAAATCAGGCGATCTTATGGAGGTGTATAAAATCAGGCGATCTTATAGAGGTATTTAAAATCGGGTGATCTTATAGAGGTGGTTAAAATCGGGTGATCTTATAGAGGTTTAAAATCGGGTGACGTAGAGCTGTATAAAATCATACAATCTTAAAGAGGGGTGTAAAATCAGGTGATCTTGGAGAGGTGTATAAAATCAGGTGCTCATAGAGGGTTAAAATCGGGTGATCTTATAGAGGTGTTTAAAATTGTGATTGAGCAATAGTATAATTATTGACTATAAAAAAAGTCACTGGTCCAAAGTTGAATGTTATAGAGTCACAGAGTGATACAGTGTGGAAACAGTCCCAACTCGCCCACACCGGCCAACAATGTCCCAGCTACACTAGTCCCACTTGCCTGCACTTGGTCCATATCCCTCCAAATTGTGCTATCCATGTACCTGTCTAACTGTTTCTTAAATGATGGTATAGTCCCAGCCTCAACTACCTCCTCTGGCAGCTCGTTCCATACACCCACCACCCTCCGTGTGAAAACGTTACCCCTCAGATTCCTATTAAATCTTTTCCCCTTCCCCTTGAACCTATGTCCTCTGGTCCTCGATTCCCCTACTCTGGGCAAAAGTGCATCTACCCGATCTATTCCTCTCATGATTTTATACACCTCTATAAGATCTCCCCTCATCTTCCTGCGCTCCATGGAATAGAGACCCAGCCTACTCAACCTCTCCCTATAGCTCACATCCTCTAGTCCTGGCAACATCCTCGTAAATCTTTTCTGAACCCTTTCAAGCTTGACAATATCTTTCCTATAACATGGTGCCCAAAACTGAACACAATATTCTAAATGGGGTCTCACCAACGTCTTATACAACTGCAACATGACCTCCCAAATTCTATACTCAATACTCTGACTAATGAAGGCCAATGTGCCAAAAGCCTTATCTACCTATGACTCGACCTTCAAGGAACTCCTAGATCCCTCTGCTCTACAACACTACCCAGAGGCCTACCGTTTACTGTGTAGGTCCTGCCCTTGTTCGACGTCCCAAAATGCAACACCTCACACTTCTCTGTATTAAATTCCATCAACCATTCCTCCGCCCACCTGGCCAATCGATCCAGATCCTGCTACAATCCTTCACAACCATCTTCACTATCTGCAAAACCACTCACTTTTGTATCATCAGCAAACTTGCTAATCTTGCCCTGTATGTTCTCATCCAAATCATTGATTTAGATGACAAACAGTAACAGGCCCAGCACCGAACCCTGAGGCACACCACTAGTCACAGGCCTCCAGGCTGAGAAGCAATCTTCCACCATCACCCTCTGCTTCCTTCCTTGGAGCCAATTAGCTATCTATTTAAAAGGGAAAAAATTCCTCTTTCATTATTTTAAATTCCTTCACTTCTAACACTCCTTTGATTTGTCTTCCATACTTCAATTCCAGAATGATGTTCGAGTCAAGTTTGAGTTTCGTGGGGAGAAGAGGTGAGTTGCCATGTCTCATTCTTGTACTAATAGGAATTATAATGAGGCGGCCAATGCTATCTTGCAATCGTGCCTGGAACTTTCCCTATACATGCGGAACAAACCACGACCCATTCCTTTGCCATTTCAGTTGTGCGGCACGGTGGCGCAGCGGTAGAGTTGCTGCCTCACAGCGCCAGACTCCCGGGTTCTGACTATGGGTGCTGTCTGTACGGAGTTTGTACATTCTTAAATGTTGGGATAGTCCCAGCCTCAACTACCACCTCTGGCAGCTCGTTCCATACACCCCCCCACCCTTTGTGTGAAAATGTTACCCCTCAGATTCCTATTAAATCTTTTCCCCTTCACCTTGAACCTATGTCCTCTGGTCCTTGATTTCCCTATTCTGGGCAAAAGACTCTGTGCATCTACCCGATCTATTGGGTTTTCTCTGGGATTTTGTTCATAAACATGCAGGAGTAGGCCATTCGGCCCTTCGAGCCAGCACCGCCATTCAATATGATCATGGCTGATCATCCACAATCAGTACCCCGTTCCTGCTTTTCCCCCATACCCCTTGATTCCTTTAGCCCTGAGAGCTAAATCTAACCCTCTCTTGAAAACACCCAGTGAATTGACCTCCACTGCCTTCTGTGGCAGAGAATTCCACAGATTCACAACTCTCTGGGTGTGAAATGTTCACACTTCTGTACCGCTCGCCTGATGGGACTGCTCTCCAGTTGTCGGTAGGGTAGTTCAGTGGACCGTGGCACACACTCCAATCTTCTTCTTGCGTATGGTGTGCATAGCCTAAAGTTGTAGGTCAACTTGTTCTATTTGATCTTGTTTGTGCACGTCGGGTTGATTGCATTTGTCAAAACAGGGCGGACCACGTGAAGGTTGCAATCTCCCACCCCGAGACAATGATGAAATCTAAACTTAAACCTCCTTGCATTTTGTTTCAGAATCCTGCAGTTTCCACGACCAGTCGTGCTGGAAGACATTGCAGCGAAAGCCAAGGTCGCCTTTGGTCAACCCATGGGTCTGCACTACACCAATAACGAGGTACAACCACTTTCTCCCCTTCCCCTGATGGATCACTTCACCTTGATGGCTCTGGGCCTGGGGTTTAGACAGAAAATACTGGAGTAACTTGGCGGGAAAGGCAGCATCTCTGGAGAGAAGGAATGGGTGACATTTTGGGTCGAGACCCTTCTTAGAAGGATGAGTGGGGACCTCATTGAAACTTATCGAGCAGTGAAAGACCTGGATAGAGTGGATGTGGAGAAGATGTTTCCACAAGTGGAAGAGTCTAGGACCAGAGGGCATAGCACTGTGAAACGTCACCTACCCATGTTCTCCAGAGATGTTGCCTGACCTGCTGAGTTGCTCCAGCACTCTGTGAAACATCACCTATCCATGTTCTCTAGAGATGCTACCTGACCTGCAGAGTTACGCCAGCACTCTGTGAAACATCACCTATCCATGTCCTCCAGAGATGCTACCTGACCCGCTGAGTTACTCCAGCACTCTGTGAAACGCCACCTATCCATGTTCTCCAGAGATGCTACCTCACCCGCTGAGTTACTCCAGCACTCTGTGAAACGTCACCTATCCATGTTCTCCACAGATGTTGCCTGACCCGCTGAGTTACTCCAGCACTCTGTGAAATGTCACCTATCCACGTTCTCCACAGATGCTGCCTGACCCGCTGAGTTACTCCAGCACTCTGTGTCTTGTTTAACAATTGATCAATGTCACTCCTGAGTGGTATTTGATGACGATTGACAATAGACGGCACGGTGGCGCAGCGGGTAGAGTTGCTGCCTCACAACTCCCAAGACCTGGGTTCGATCCTGACTACAGATGCTGTCTATACGGAGTTTGTACGTTCTCCCTGTGACCGCGTAGGTTTTCTCCGGGATCTTCGGTTTCCTCCCACACTCCAAAGACGTACAGGTTTGTAAGGTGATAGGCTTCAGTAAAATTGTAAATTGTTCCCAGAGTTTTCGATAGTGTTAGTGTGCGGGGATTGCTGGTCGATGAGGACTCGGTGGGCCGTAGAACCAGTTTCCACGCTGTATCTCTAAAGTCTAAAGAGTGCATTGTGGTGCCTGGATAGGTGAATTGGCTGCCAATGCTCACTGCTCACAGAGAGTGGAATTCTCTGCCTCAGAGGGTGGTGGAGGCCGGTTCTCTGGATACTTTCAAGAGAGAGCTAGATAGGGTTCTTAAAGATAGCGGAGTCAGGGGATATGGGGAGAAGGCAGGAACGGGGTACTGATTGGGGATGATCAGCCATGATCACATTGAATGGCGGTGCTGGCTCGAAGGGCCGAATGGCCTACTCCTGCACCTATGGTCTATTGTTTATTGTTCAGGCCCAAAGTAACGAGAGGTCCTTGGATAAGGTGTGCATATGAAGCGTGCACATGGAACTTATTGTCAGGAGAAGAGCAGCACGCTGGCCCAGCAGTAGAGTTGCTGCCTTACAGCGCTTATAGTGCCAGCGACCCGGGTTCGATCCTCGTTAACTGTACGGGATATGGACGTTCTCCCCGTGACCGCGTGGGTTCTCTCCAAGATCTTCGGTTTCCTCCCACACGCCACAGACGTACAGGTTTGTAGGCAAATTGGCTTGGTGAATATGTGAAATATTGTCCCTAGCGTGTGTAGGTTAGTGCTAATGTGCGGGAATCGCTGGTCGGTGGGCCGAAGGGCCTGTTTCCGCGCTGTATATCTAACCTAAACTAAACTAAACTAAGAGAAGAAGGTCATGAGGTCAATCATTCATTCCGTTTTATTCATCACATACACATTTAAGTGAAGTGAAACGAATTTGCCAGTAGCGGTACAATCAAAAAAGAAGACGCATCTCGCATCTCGCGCCACATCTCACAAGGTGCATCTCACGCTACAACGATGGGTTATCCATAATTGTGCTCGTTGACAGTTTCTCTCTGATCTGCTCCGCAGTTAGTCATCCCTCTGACCACGCAGGATGATTTGGATAAAGCCATCGAACTCCTGGATCGTAGTGTCCACATGAAGAGTCTCAAAATCCTGCTGGTGCTTCAGTCAAAAATCCAGGTAGGTGAAGCGCTAGAACTCAGCGGGTTGGGCAGCGTCTGTGAGGGGGGAATGGGCAGGCCATGTTTCGGGACGGGACCGTTTCTTCAGATAACTAGGTAACTGAGGTGGGCAGAGAGTGAGGGGTTTAAAGAGAACGCCGTGAATCAGCAAACAGGGCGGCACGGTGGCGCAGCGGGTAGAGCTGCTGCCTCACGGCGCCAGAGACCCGGGTACCATTCTGACTACGGGTGCTGTCTAAGGAGTTTGTACCATCTCCCTGTGACCGTGTAGGTTTTCTCCGGGTGTTCCAGTCTTTCTCCGGGTGTTCCACATTCCAAAGATGTGCATGTTCGTAGGTTAATTGACCACTTTAAATTGTCCAGTAGTATGTTGGATAGAACGACTGTATGTGTGATTACTGGTCGATGGTGGGCCGAAGGGCCTGTCATAACAAGAGGAGTTGAGTATAGGAGCAAAGAGGTCCATCTGCAGTTGTACAGGGCCCTAGTGAGACCACACCGGGAGCATTGTGTGCAGGTTTGGTCCCCTAATTTGATGAAGGACATTCTTGCTATTGAGGGAGTGCAGCGTAGGTTTACAAGGTTAATTCCCGGATGGCGGGACTGTCATATGCTGAGAGAATGGAGCGGCTGGGCTTGTATACTCTGGGAATTTTAGAAGGATGAGAGGGTATCTTATTGAAACATATAAGATTATTAAGGGTTTGGACACGCTAGAGGCAGGAAACATGTTCCTGATGTTGGGGGAGTCCAGAACCAGCGGCCACAGTTTAAGAATAAGGGGTAAGCCATTTAGAACGGAGACTAGGAAACACTTTTTCACCCAGAGAGTTGTGAGTCTGTGGAATTCTCTGCCTCAGCAGGCGGTGGAGGCCAGTTCTCTGGATACTTTCAAGAGAGAGCTACATAGGGCTCTTAAAGATAGCAGAGTCAGGGGATATGGGGAGAAGGCAGGAACGGGGTACTGATTAGGGATGATCAGCCATAATCACATTGAATGTTGGTACTGGCTCGAAGGTCCGAATGGCCTACTCCTGTACCTGTTGTCTATTGTCAGATGTCCATTCCTGCCTTACCCATTGAGTTCCTCCAGTACTTTTTTTTTTTGCTCAAGATTCCAGCATCTGCAGTCTCTTGTGTCTTCATTTTACCTGGATTTAGATATTTGCATAATATGTTATCTGTGATTTACTTTTCACATTTTTATTTATTCCGATTTCAAACTCTGTTACGCAGGTCTCAAGCCTCAGCAATGTGGACGCTCTGCAAATGCTGGATGATTTGGACAACAACACGGTGTACATGGGAGCAGAGAAGAAAAGCAGGCTCCCGCTGATCGGTAAGCTCTAGTTTAAGAAGGAACTGCAGATGCTGGAAAAATCGAAGGTAGACAAAAATGCTGGAGAAACTCAGCGGGTGAGGCAGCATCTATGGAGCAAAGGAATAGGTGACGTTTCAGGTCGAGACCCATCTTCAGACTGATGTGGGGATGGGGGGGCGGGAAGAAGAAAGGAAGAGGCGGAGACAGTGGGCTGTGGGAGAGCTGGGGAGGGGAGGGGAAAGAGGGAGAAAGCAGGGACTACCTGAAATTGGAGAAGTCAATGTTCATACCGCTGGGGTGTAAACTACCCAAGCGAAATATGAGGTGCTGCTCGTCCAATTTGCGGTGGGACTCACTCTGGCCATGGAGGAGGCCCAGGACAGAAAGGTCGGATTCGGAATAGACAATGGGTGCAGGAGTAGGCCACTCGGCCCTTCGAGCCAACACTGCCATTCAATGTGATCATGGCTGATCATCCCCAATCAGTATCCCGTTCCTGCCTTCTCCCCATATCCCCTGACTCCGCTATCTTTAAGAGCCCTATCTAGCTCTCTCTTGAAAACATCCAGAGAACCGGCCTCCACCGCCCTCTGAGGTAGAGAATTCCACAGACTCACAACTCTCTGTGTGAAAAAGTGTTTCCTCGTCTCCGTTCTAAATGCCTCACCCCTTAATCTTAAATGGAATGGGAGGGGGAATTGAAGTGCTGAGCCACCGGGAGATCAGGTTGGTTAGTGCGAACTGAGCGGAGGTGTTGGGCGAAACGATCGCCAAGCCTAGAAACATAGAAACATAGAAACATAGAAAATAGGTGCAGGAGTAGGCCATTCGGCCCTTCGAGCCTGCACCGCCATTCAATATGATCATGGCTGATCATCCAACTCAGTATCCCGTACCTGCCTTCTCTCCATATCCCCTGATCCCCTTAGCCACAAGGGCCACATCTAACTCCCTCTTAAATATAGCCAATGAACTGGCCTCAACTACCCTCTGTGGCAGAGAGTTCCAGAGATTCACCACTCTCTGTGTGAAAAAGTTTTTCCTCATCTCGGTCTTAAAGGATTTCCCCCTTATCCTTAAGCTGTGACCCCTTGTCCTGGACTTCCCCAACATCGGGAACATCTTCCTGCATCTAGCCTGTCCAACCCCATAAGAATTTTGTACGTTTCTATGAGATCCCCTCTCAATCTCCTAAATTCTAGCGAGTATAAGCCAAGTCTATCCAGTCTTTCTTCATATGAAAGTCCTGACATCCCAGGAATCAGTCTGGTGAACCTTCTCTGCACCCCCTCTATGGCTATAATGTCCTTCCTCAGATTTGGAGACCAAAACTGTACGCAATACTCCAGGTGTGGTCTCACCAAGACCCTGTACAACTGCAGTAGAACCTCCCTGCTCCTATACTCAAATCCTCTTGCTATGAAGGCCAACATACCATTCGCTTTCTTCACTGCCTGCTGCACCTGCATGCCTACTTTCAATGACTGGTGTACCATGACACCCAGGTCTCGCTGCATCTCCCCATTTCCTAATCGGCCACCATTTAGATAATAGTCTGCCTTCCCGTTTTTGCCACCAAAGTGGATAACCTCACATTTATCCACATTATACTGCATCTCCCAAACATTTGCCCACTCACCCAGCCTATCCAAGTCACCTTGCAGTCTCCTAGCATCCTCCTCACAGCTAACACTGCCCTCCAGCTTAGTGTCATCCGCAAACTTGGAGATGTTGCTTTCAATTCCCTCATCCAGATCATTAATATAAATTGTAAATAGCTGGGGTCCCAGCACTGAGCCTTGCGGTACCCCACTAGTCACTGCCTTCCATTGTGAAAAGGACCCGTTTACTCCTACTCTTTGCTTCCTGTTTGCCAGCCAGTTCTCTATCCACATCAATACTGAACCCTCAATACCGTGTGATTTATGTTTGTATCCTAATCTCTCATGTGGTACCTTGTCGAAAGCCTTCTGAAAGTCCAGATACAACACATCCACTGGTTCTCCCCTATCCACTCTACTAGTTACATCCTCGAAAAATTCTATAAGATTCGTCAGACACGATTTACCTTTCGTAAATCCATGCTGACTTTGTGCAATGATTTCACCACTTTCCAATGTGCTGCTATCCCATCTTTAATAACTGACTCTAGCAGTTTCCCCACTACCGATGTTAGACTAACTGGTCTGTAATTCCCCGTTTTTCTCTCTCCCTCCCTTCTTAAAAAGTGGGGTTACGTTTGCTACACTCCAATCCTCAGGAACTACTCCAGAATCTAAAGAGTTTTGAAATATTATCACTAATGCATCCACTATTTCTGGAGCTACTTCCTTAAGTACTCTGGGATGCAGCCTATCTGGCCCTGGTGATTTATCGGCCTTTAATCCATTCAATTTACCCAACACCACTTCCCGACTAACCTGGATTTCACTCAGTTCCTCCATCTCCTTTGACCCACGGCCCCCTGCTATTTCCGGCAGATTATTTATGTCTTCCTTAGTGAAGACGGAACCAAAGTAGTTATTCGATTGGTCCGCCATATCCTTGTTCCCCATGATCAATTCACCTGTTTCTGACTGCAGGGGACCTACATTTGTTTTAACTAATCTCTTTCTCTTCACATATCTATAAAAACTTTTGCAGTCAGTTTTTATGTTCCCTGCCAGTTTCCTTTCATAATCTATTTTCCCTTTCCTAATTAAGCCCTTTGTCTTCCTCTGCTGGTCTCTGAATTTCTCCCAGTCCTCTGGTATGCTGCTTTTTCTGGCTAATTTGTACGCATCATCTTTTGCTTTGGTACTATCCCTGATTTCCCTTGTTATCCACGGATGCACTACCTTCCCTGATTTATTCTTTTGCCAAACTGGGATGAACAATTTTTGTAGTTCATCCATGCAGTCTTTAAATGCCTTCCATTGCATATCCACCGTCAACTCTTTTAGAACTAATTGCCAGTCAATCTTGGCCAATTCACGTCTCATACCCTCAAAGTTACCTTTCTTTAAGTTCAGAACCGTTGTTTCTGAATTAACAATGTCACTCTCCATCCTAATGAAGAACTCAACCATATTATGCCCCACTCTTGCCCTACGCTTGGTCTCACCGATGTAGTGCAGTTGACACCTGGAGCAGCGGATGCAATAGTTGAGTAAGCTCTGGTTGGC
>JAXLNO010000600.1:149054-191176 GCA_038087875.1 Malacoraja senta
ATTCCGGAGTATACAAGCCCAGCCGCTCCATTCTCCCAGCATATGACAGTCCCACCAGAAAGCAGTCCTGAACGGCTATCTTCCTCATCGGGACCCTTGGACTATCTTTGATTGGACTTTACCTTGCACTAAATGTTATTCCCTTATCATGTATCTGTACACTGTAAATGGATCGATTGTAATCATGTATTATCTTTCCGCTGGCTGGTTAGCACGCAACAAAAGCTTTTCACTGTACCTCGGTACATGTGACAATAAACTAAACTGAACTAACCTGACATTTTAACCTTTCTCCGCCGGCTCACTTTTGTTTGCTTGTCTTCCAAGTGTTGGCATTCAAACTTCTCATGTAACCTCCGACTGTTTCTTGACAGATGCTAGACCCGCTGTCGATGAGTAGCCCAGAGAACTCAGCTTCCGGGAGCTGCCCCTCCCTCGACAGCCCCTTGGACAGGTAAGGCAGTGCTCAGGCCGCATTTGCAGTACTGTGAGCGGTTTTGGGCCCCAGATCTGAGGTGCCGGTTCTGGAGAGGGTCCAGAGGAGGTTTACGAGAATGATCCCAGGAATGAATGGGTTAACGTACGATGAGCGTATGTCGGCACTGGGCCTGTACTCGCTGGAGTTTAGAAGGATGAGGGGGAACCTCATTGAAACTTACAGAAGAGTGAAAGGCCTGGATAGAGTGGATGTGGAGAGGATGTTTCCACTGGTGGGAGAGCCTAGGACCAGAGGTCATAGCTTCGGAATTAAAGGACGTTCCTTTAGGAAGGAGATGAGGAGGAATTTCTTTAGTCAGAGGGTGGTGAATCTGTGGAATTCTCTGCAGTGGAGGCCGGTTCTCTAGATGCTTTCAAGAGAGAGCTAGATAGGGCTCTTAAAAATAGCGGAGTTATGGGGATATGGGGAGAAGGGGAGAAGGCAGGAACTGGGCACTGATTGGGGATGATCAGCCATGATCTCATTGAATGGCGGTGCTGGCTCGAACGGCCGAATGGCCTACTCCTGCACCTGTTGCCTATTGTCTATCTATGGTGCAGCGGTAGAGTTGTGATTGCTTGTGACGCGTCCACCACTCTGCGATTTTTTTTGCGGTCTTGGCTGGAGCAGTGATGCATCCCGATAAAATGCTTCCTTCGATTTATGAGTTTAGTTTAGAGATACAGCGGGTGAACAGGTTCTCGGCCCAGCGAGTCCGCACCGACTAGCAATCCCCGCACACTAACACCATCCTACACACACTAAGTATAATTTGCATTTGTACCAAGCGATATTAACCTACAAACCTGCACGTCTTTGGTGTGTGGGAGGAAACCGTAGAACACGGAGAAAACCCACGCAGGTCACGGGGCGAAAGTGCAAACTACGTACAGATAGCACGCCTAGACGGGATCGAACCCATTTCTCTGGAGCTGTAAAGGGCCTGTCCCATTTGGCGATTTTTTCCAGCGATTTTTTCGGCGACTGCCGGCATTGTTGATTGACGTATCAGGTCACCGAAAAATTTGCATCATGATGTGGCGTGACGCGGCGTGATGACGTATTGACACGTGGTGTTTTTTCAAGTGTCGCAACATTTTTTTGTCGCCGCTGAATTTTGAGATGTTCGAAATCTTTTGGCGACTCTGATATGATGCCGGCAGTCGACGAAAAAATCACCAAGTGGCACAGGCACCTTAAGGCAGCAACTCTACCCGCTGCACCACCGTTGCATTTTCCGTTTTGTGATTGCCGCATGGGATGGGATGAGGCGGGACTGGACGGGACAGGCCGGATGGACAATCTAACGCTGTGCTTTACTCCACAGCGACAGCTATCCCAAGGCCCGCATGCCTCGGGCTCAGAGCTATCCCGACAATCATCAGGATTATTCAGGTGAGCTGCGAGAGGTCCACGTTCAGCTCTGCGATGTGCGTGATTCCTGGTGCTGGGATGACCTGGGGATGCTGCACGTCTGAACAGCGTGCTGGAGTAACTCAGCGGGACAGGCAGCATCTCTGGAGAGAAGGAATGGGTGACGTTTCAGATTGAGACCCTTCTTCATACTGACAGTCAGGGGAGAGGGAAACGAGAGATTTAGACAGTGATGTGTAGAGATATTCATTCATTCATCATCCTTGAAAACATTAGCGACGCAGTGGTGCTGGTTTCCGACGGGAATTTCCTTGCAATGCTGTGCACGGCAGCGGTCGCAACTTCTACTGAAGCGTGGATGGCCGTCGGCTCGCTAGGAGCTCATCTGCCCTTTGACAGGCCTTGTTTTTGGTCCTGCTGGGGGTCCACAACCCCCTCCTCACCTGGCAAACCAGGTGGGGGAGACGGTTTAATCGTCGACTATCCAACCATGGAGCGGGTAGCACGGTATTACATGGTACCCGTAGCGGGGGGAACTCCCCCCGACCTGACTGTAGATATGGAACAAGGAAGTGAACGATATGCAAAAAAGTAACAATGATCAAGGAAATGTGCAGGTGGGAACTGCAGATGCTGGTTTACACTGAGGATAGACACAAAGTGCTGGAGTTACTCAGTGGGACAGATTGAGATAGAAAACTCAAGGAAACGCTACATTGTGTGCACAGAGTTAATTATGGGCTTATGGGCGTCAAAGGTTACGGGTACAAGGTTAATTCCCGGGATGGCGGGACTGTCATATGCTGAGAGAATGGAGCGGCTGGGCTTGTACACTCTGGAGTTTAGAAGGATGAGAGGAGATCTCATTGAAACGTATAAGATTGTTAAGGGCTTGGACACGCTAGAGGCAGGAAACATGTTCCCAATGTTGGGGGAGTCCAGAACCAGGGCCACAGTTTAAGAATAAGGAGTAAGCCATTTAGAACGGAGACGAGGAAACGCTTTTTCACACAGAGAGTTGTGAGTCTGTGGAATTCTCTGCCTCAGAGGGCGGTGGAGGCCGGTTCTCTGGATGCTTTCAAGAGAGAGCTAGATAGTGCTCTTAAAAATAGTGGAGTCAGGGGTTAAGGGGAGAAGGCAGGAACGGGGTACTGATTGGGGATGATCAGCCATGATCACATTGAATGGCGGTGCTGGCTCGAAGGGCCAAATGGCCTACTCCTGCAGCTATTGTCTATTGTCTATTGAATGTGTGACGTTTCGAGTCAAGACCCTTCTTTAAACTCAAGGAAACGCTCCATTGTGAGCGCAGAGTTAATTATGGGCTTAAGGGCGTCAAAGGTTACGGGTAGAAGGCAGAAATGGGTTTGAAAGGGAAATATAGATCAGCCATGATCGAATGGTGGAGTTAACTTGCTGGGCCAAATAATACAATATTAAGGGAAGCAAGGAATATGGGGGATATTGTAGAAAAGTGACACAGATAGGCTTTGTTTGTATTAAATAGGGCAGTGGTCACGAGGGGGGCAGAATGGCCTCTTCCCACTTACGTAGATAAAAGGAGATAAATATGTAGCAATGATGTTTCCAAATACACAGGACAAGATGTAAAAAATCCAAAGTGCCAAATATCAACTTACTCCTGATACTAATGGGAGCCTTCTGCACTCACCTATGCTCCTCCGATGTTGAGAAAGGCTAGGCAGACACGTCATTGGGGTTATCAAGTGGGCACCTACTTTCATCGACGTTTCGCTGATTGAACCCGCGACGTCTCCAGTAGGCTCAGCGGTGCATCCTGGCGTCCCTGAACCACCCATCACTGCATCTGTCTAGTCGGGTATTTGGGAGACCAAATGGGGTCTTTCCTCTTCAGCCAGAGCCACTGGCTACTGGAGTTTAGAAGGTACCCGGGATGTTTCTTTGATGGCCTGGCGTAGGGCTTGTCCGCTGATCCCCAGGTCCTTCATCAGTCTTACGGTTGATGTTGCATGAATGAATAAGTTTATTGGCCAAGTATTCACATACAAGGAATTTGCCTTGGTGCTCCGCCCACGTGGCAATACAGTGACAGTAAGGAATGACACATTAAAAACATCGCACATTAATAATAAAACATTATCGATTCATTATTTATTAATTCATTATTCATTGAAATGATTAACCTGATTGTGTTTATGTATTAGCATTATATTTCCCGTTAATCGGAGAGTCTAGGATCAGAGGGCACAGCCTCAGAATAAAAGAACGTACCTTTAGAAAGGAGATGAGGAGGAATTTCTGTACTCAGAGGGTGGTGAATCTGTGGAATTCATTGCCACACACGGCTGTGGAGGCCAAGTCAAAGGATATTTTTAAGGCAGAGATTGATAGATTCTTGATTAGTACAGGTTCATAAGTGATAGGAACAGAAATAGGCCATTCGACCCATCAAGTCTACTCCGCCATTCAATCATGGCTGATCTATCTCTCCCTCCTAACCCCATTCTCCTGCCTTCTCCCCATAACCCCTGACACCCGTACTAATCAAGAATCTACCTCTGCCTTAAAAATATCCACTGACTTGGCCTCCACAGCCGTCTGTGTCAGGGGTTATGGGGAGTAGACTTATAGATAATAGACAAAAGGTGCAGGAGTAGGCCATTCGGCCCTTCGAGCCAGCACCGCCATTCAGTGTGATCATGGCTGATCATCCCCAATCAGTACTCCGTTCCTGCCTTCTCCCCATATCCCCTGACTCCGCTATCTTTAAGAGCCTTATCTAGCTCTCTCTTGAAAGTATTCAGAGAACCAGCCTCCACCGCCCTCTGAGGCAGAGAATTCCACAGACTCACAACTCTCTGTGTGAAATACTGTTTCCTTGTCTCCGTTCTAAATGTCTTGATGGGCTGAATGGCCTAATTCTGCTCCTATCATTTATGAGCATGAACAGTTATCTAATCTGTTTGGGTAACATGCAAAGTGAAGCTTTTCACTGCACCCCAGTCATGTGATAATAATAACCCATTGGCCAGTGCGATGGTCTGGTTTCTATGATATTTCATAACAAGAGTGGTTGATTATAGGAGCAAGGAGGTCCTTCTGCAGTTGTACAGGGCCCTAGTGAGACCACACCTAGAGTATTGTGTGCAGTTTTGGTCCACTAATTTGAGGAAGGACATTCTTGCTATTGAGGGAGTGCAGCGTAGGTTTACAAGGTTAATTCCCGGATGACGGGACTGTTAAATGCTGAGAGAATGGAGCGGCTGGGCTTGTATACTCTGGAGTTTAGAAGGATGAGAGGGAATCTTATTAAAACATATAAGATTATTAAGGGTTTGGACATGTTAGAGGCAGGGAACAAGTTCCCGATGTTGGGGGAGTCCAGAACCAGGGACCACAGTTTAACATTAAGGGGTAAGCCATTTTGAATGGAGACGAGGAAACACTTCTTCACACAGAGAGTTGTGAATCTGGAATTCTCTGCCTCAGCGGGCGGTGCAGGCCAGTTCTCTGGATACTTTCAAGAGAGAGCTAGATAGGGCTCTTAAAGATGGCGGAGTCAGGGGATATGGGGAGAAGGCAGGAACGGGGTACTGATTGTGGATGATCAGCCATGATCACGTTGAATGGCGGTGCTGGCTCGAAGGGCCGAAAGGCCCTACTCCTGCACCCATTGTCTATTGACTATTGATGTAAATTCCGCTACTAAACCGAATCAACTATGTTCTCCCCTTCTGCAGATTGCGATATCGCATCGTTCGACAACATCGGGAAAGGTGGGACATACCCACGCCGGTACCACATTCCGTACCACCACCACGACTACACTGACGGTGAGCGTGTGCCACACCTACCACTGGGGAGGTTTAAGGTAGACAAACATGCTGGAGAAACTGAGGCAGCATCTATGGAGCGAAGGAAAATTCAGCCTGAAGAAGGGTCTCGACCTGAAACGTCACCTATAGGACAGACTGATTTTTCCTTCGCTCCATAGATGCTGCCTCACCCGCTGAGTTACTCCAGCATTTTTGTCTACCTTCGATTTTGCCAGCATCCGCAGTTCTTTCTTAAACATCTGGGAAGGTTTGATTTAGTTTAGAGATACAGTGCAGAACCAAGCCCTTCGGCCTGCCGACCAGTGATCCCCGCACATTAACCCTCTCCTACACACACTAGGGACAATTTACCATTTTACCTAAGCCAAGTTCGCAAGTTCAAGTTTGTGTTTATTGTCACTTAACCAATTAAGGTACAGTGAAATTTGAGTTACCATACAGCCATACTAAGTGCAAAGAACACGATACGCACATAAACTAAATTTAACATCAACATCCACCACAGTGGAATCCACATTCTTCACTGTGATAGAAGGCAATAAATTTCAGTCATCTTCCTCCTTTGTTCACCCGTGGTTGAACCCTCCGCAGTTGCCACTGCCGACGGTACGATGTTCAAGCCCTCTCGTCGGGATGATCGAAACTCCGGCGTCGGGACAGATCGGAACACTCCACGGCATGGAGCTCCCGAATCGGCCTCTTCTTACCAGAGACCGCGGGCTTCACGGTGCTAAAGTCCACGGGCCCCGCGATCGGAGCATTTACGCTGGCGTTCCTCGGCAAAGGATCAGCCGCTCCGCGATGGTAAGTCCACACCGCGTCCACGGCTTGAAGCTCCGGTCCCGGTCTCCAGGAAAGGCCGCACCACTCCACGTTGTTAGGCCGCAGGGGATGCGACACGGAGAAAAATCGCATCTCCGTCGAGGTAAGTGACTTAAAATAGTTTCCCCCAATCCCCCCCCCCCCACCCCCCCACATAAAACATACCAAGAAACATTAAAACATACATTTAAGACATTTAAAATGCTGGAGAAACTCAGCGGGTGCAGCAGCATCTATGGAGCGAAGGAAATAGGCAACGTTTCGGGCCGAAACCCTTCTTCAGACGGTTCATTGGTTTGTTATAATTGTAAATTGTCCCTAGCTTGTGCTGGAGAATGTTAATGTGCGGGGATCGCTGGTCTGCGAGGACTTGGTGGGTTGAAGGGCCTGTTTCTGCGGTGTATCTTTAAACTAAACTAAAATCATTCATGTCCGACAAAAACAAAGAAATTAAGCACTGTGATATCTGTCAAAGGCTTCCACATCACAAAGACACGTCATTTATTGGCCATTACGTCAGACGAGGACGGGTTGCAACAATGCCCGCGGCGTGCTAACCCGGTGTTTTCTCTCCGCCTCTTGCCGCAGGTCGCAAGACGTTCCCCAGGGCGAGGAGGACGCACGGAAACACGCTCCGCTCGTCGGTCAACTTCAGCCCCACCGACCTCTCGCTCAGCACCAGCAGCGGCAGCAGCGTCTTCACCCCCGAGTACGAGGACAGCCGCATGCGGAGGAGAGGCAGCGACATCGACAACACCATCCTCTCGGTCATGGACATCAGCCCCCCCAGCCGCTGTAAGCCCCACACCGCCCCTCTCCCTCAGCCTCATCAGCAGCTCACCCACGGCTCCTTATACAGAGACCGACACGGAGTGCTGGAGTAACTCAGCGGGTCAGGCAGCATCTGTGGAGAACATGGATACGTGACGTTTCACAGAGTGCTGGAGTAACTCAGCGGGTCAGGCAGCATTTGTGGAGAACATGGATAGGTGACGTTTCACAGAGTGCTGGAGTAACTCTGCGGGTCAGGCAGCATCTATGTGCAAAGGACATACAAAGTTCATGTTCATAAGTGACGAGCAGAATTAGGCCATTTGGCCCATCATCTACTCTGCCATTCAATCATGGCTGATTTATCTTTTCCTCTCCACCCCATTCCCCTGCCTTCTCCCCATAACCCCTGACACCCGTACTAATGAAGTGTCTGTCTATCTCTGGAGAACATGGATAGGTGAGGTTTTGGGTTAGGACCTCATTCTTCAGATGGATTGTAGTAGGGAGAGTGGAAAGACTGGAAGGATAAAGAGGACAAATCTGGGCCCGCAACAGATGTCGTCGGCAAGGAGGTTCCCTGATAGGCTGACTGTGGTCCAGAGACAGGTGCGAGTCCAAGAGGGATTACATCGCTGTAAACTGTGGAACTAGTTAACTGACATTTAGTGGAGGAAGGGGAGAGGGAGGTGTTTGTAAGAGTCACCTATAATTGAAGAGTTCAAAGTTAATGCTGCTGGGGTGTAAGCTTCCCAAGCGGAATATGAGTTGCAGTTCTTCCAGTTTGCGTGTGGCCTCACTGGCAATGGAGGAGACCCAGGACAGAAATGTCAGTGTGGGAATGGGAAGGCAAATTTAAAATGGTCAGCAACTGGGTGATCCTGCAGGCGCAAATGTTGAGTGAAACGATCGCTGAGTCTACGTGTAGTCTCGCTGGGAGTGTTTCCCCCAAACCGATCAACGCTGCATTGTACCGGGTATGGGGTCACTAGGTTTAGGGTCATTAGGTTTATTGTCACGTGTATCGGGGTACAGTGCAACGCTTTGTTTTGCTTGCTATCCAATAGTCTGTGGAACTATTGTGGAACTGTGGACAATAGTCTGTAGTGGGTTAGTTTCCGTGGATTGTCACCTTGTCGTGGTGGAGAAGCTTGTGTGGTCCTGAGATCCTGAGAGCGATGCCGTCTGGAGCTATGCTCCTGGTAGGGCCACCCATGGCGGTAAGGTCGAGGGGGAGGTCTCTGACAAAGAGTAATCCGACCAAGATCTCAACGGTGGAACAGGCGGAGGACGATGGCTGACTTTAGTGGAGCGTCGCAACAGCTGGGAAGGCGGATGAAGGCTGCAGCAGAAAAGGGTCTTCGGTCGTCTTGGACTCCATGCCACTGGATCCTGACCCAGATCTGTCAAGGACCGTCGGGTGACTGTCTGTGCACCAGTCTCCCCACGTTAAACAAAGTCACGCACTGGCGTCCTCCAACCCTGGAGACACCCATGGTCAGCCACACCTGGAGTATTGCGTACAGTTTTGGTCTCCAAATCTGAGGAAGGACATTATAGCCATAGAGGGAGTGCAGAGAAGGTTCACCAGACTGATTCCTGGGATGTCAGGACTTTCATATGAAGAAAGACTGGATAGACTTGGCTTATACTCGCTAGAATTTAGGAGATTGAGAGGGGATCTTATAGAAACGTACAAAATTCTTATGGGGTTGGACATGCTAGATGCAGGAAGATTGTTCCCGATGTTGGGGAAGTCCAGGACAAGGGGTCACAGCTTAAGGATAAGGGGGAAATCCTTTAAGACCGAGATGAGGAAAAACTTTTTCACACAGAGAGTGGTGAATCTCTGGAACTCTCTGCCACAGAGGGTAGTTGAGGCCAGTTCATTGGCTATATTTAAGAGGGAGTTAGATGTGGCCCTTGTGGCTAAAGGGATCAGGGGGTATGGAGAGAAGGCAGGTACGGGATACTGAGTTGGATGATCAGCCATGATCATATTGAATGGCGGTGCAGGCTCGAAGGGCCGAATGGCCTACTCCTGCACCTATTTTCTATGTATCTATGTATCTATGACCGCAGGGGGCCGAAGAAGAATCTGTAGAAGGGTCTCGACCCGAAATGTCGCCGATTCCTTCTCTCTAGAGATGCTGCCTGTCCCGCTGAGTTACTCCAGCATTTTGTATGTACCAGTCTGTGGAACTGATGCGCTACAATGCTGAGAACTATATCCTGCGCTCTGTATCTTCCCCTTTGCTCTACCTATTGGACTTGAGTTTGAACTGATTATATCTATGTATGGTATAATCTGATCTGACTGGATAGCATGCAAAACAAAGCTTTTCATTGTACCTCAGTACACGTGACAATAACAAACATAAACCTAGATCAGATAGTACCATAAATAAATGTCACGTGTCCCAAGTTACAGTGAACAGCTTTGTTCTGCTGCTGTCCAAACAGACCAGATAATACTCTGCATAAATACAATCAAGTCAAACTCAGTCCAATAGGTGGAGCAAAGGGGAAGATACAGAGTGCAGAATATAGTTCCCAGCATTGTAGCGCATCAGTTCCACAGACAAAGTCCAATGTCCGCAATGGGGTAGAGGTGAATCGGACAGTACCCTAGCATGGAAGGACCGTTCAGAAGCCTGATAACAGAGGGGAAGAAGCTGTTCCTGAGTCTGGTGGTGCGCGCTTTC
Source organism: Malacoraja senta (assembly GCA_038087875.1). Classification (NCBI taxonomy): domain Eukaryota; kingdom Metazoa; phylum Chordata; class Chondrichthyes; order Rajiformes; family Rajidae; genus Malacoraja; species Malacoraja senta. The sequence goes on from JAXLNO010000600.1 coordinate 159,023, forward strand.
AAGCCTCTGTACCTTCTGCCGGATGGGAGCGGGGAGATGAAGGAATGACCGGGGTGGGACAGGTACACGTCTTTGATGATGTCGGCTACTTTCCCGAGGCAGCGTGAAGTGTCGATGGTGGGGAGTGTGGTCTGTGTGATGGACTGGGCTACATCTACAATGGTGGGGAGTGTGGTCTGTGTGATGGACTGGGCTACATCTACAATGGTGGGGAGTGTGGTGTGTGTGAATGAATGAATAAGTTTATTGGTCAAGTATGTACACATACAAGGAATCTGCCTTGGTGCTCCGCTCGCAAGTAACAACGCGACATACAGTAACAATTAAGAATGACACACAAACATTAAACATTAATAATAAAGCAAAAGGACTGGGCTACGTCCACAACTCTGCAATTTATTGCGGTTTTGGAATGGTCAATGAGAATCATTGTTATTGTAGCTAACAAGTAGCTCTCTCGCAGTGCACAATTGTTGCAAATTTAGCTGAGGAGATGGAGTCATTCAGCACAGAATGAGGCCCTTTACCCAACTTGCCCATGCCAACCGAAATGCCCCTGTCTACACAGATCCCACCTGCCCATGTTTGGCCCATATCCCTCTAAACCTTTCCTACCCATGTACCTATCCAAATGTCTTTTAAATGCTGTGATAGTCCCTGCCTCAATTCGTTCCATACACCTAGTGAAAATGTTATACCTCAGGTTCCTATTAAATCCATCCCCTTTCACCTTAAACTTATGTCCTCCACTTCCTGATTCTCCTACGCTGAGTAAAAGACTGCATTCACCCTATCTATTCCCCTCGTGTTTTTATATATCTCTATAAGATCACCCCTCATCCTCCTGTACTCCAAGGAATAAAGATATAGCGTGCCCAACCTCTCCCTGTATCTCAGGCCCTTGGGTCAATAGACAATAAACCATAGGTGCAGTAGGCCATTCGGCCCTTCAAGCCAGCACCGCCATTCAATGTGATCATGGTTGATCATCCCCAATCAGTACCCCGTTCCTGCCTTCTCCCCATGTCCCCTGACTCCGCTATCTTTAAGAGCCCTATCTAGCTCTCTCTTGAAAGTATCCAGAGAACCGGCCTCCACCGCCCTCTGAGGCAGAGAATTCTACAGACTCACAACTCTCTGTGAGAAAAAGTGTTTCCTCGTCTCCGTTCTAAATGGCCTACCCCTTATTCTTAAACTGTGGCCCCTGGTTCTGAACTTCCCCAACATCGGGAACATGTTTCCTGCCTCTAGCGTGTCCAAGCCCTTAATAATCTTATATGTTTCAATAAGATCCCCTCTCATCCTTTTAAACTCCAGAGTATACAAGCCCAGCCGCTCCATTCTCTCAGCATATGACAGTCCCGCCATCCCGGGAATTAACCTTGTAAACCTATGCTGCACTCCCTCAATAGCAAGAATGTCCTTCCTCAAATTAGGGGACCAAAACTGCACACAATACTCCAGGTGTGGTCTCACTAGGGCCCTGTACAACTGCAGAAAGACCTCTTTGCTCCTATACTCAACTCCTCTTGTTATAAAGGCCAACATGCCATTCGCTTTCTTCACTGCCTGCAGTACCTGCATGCTTACTTTCATTGACTAATGAACAAGGACCCCCAGATCCCGTTGTACTTCCCATTTTCCCAACTTGACACCATTTAGATAATAATCTGCCTTCCTGTTTGCTACCAATAATAATAATAATATCTTTTATTGTCATTGCACATAGGTGCAACGAGATTTGGTATGCGGCTTCGATACCCCGAGGAACATGTAAATGAGAAACGAGAAACAGTAAAACAGTCTAAAGTGCAAATATGCAAATAAAGTGGATAACCTCACATTTATCCACATTAAGCTGCATCTGCCATGCATCTGCCCACTCACCCAACCTGTCCAAGTCACCCTGCATTCTCATAGCATCCTCCTCACAGTTCATACTGTCACCCAGCTTTGTGTCATCTGCAAATTTGCTCATGTTACTTTGAATCCTTTCATCTAAATCATTGATGTATATTGTAAATAGCTGCGGTCCCTCACTGCCTGCCATTCTGAAAGGGACCTGTTAATCCCTACTCTTTGTTTCCTGTCTGCCAACCAATTTTCTATCCATGTCAGCACTCTCCCCCCAATACCATGTGCTCTAATTTTGCCCACTAATCTCCTTTGTGGGACCTTATCAAATGCATCTCCTACGTGGGACCTTATCAAATGTAACAGTACTAGCCTCAACTATCTTCTTGTTTCATATACCCACCACCCTCTGAATTTTCGGCCACCTGCTGCCACTAATGACAGGTGCCGGCAGTCGCCGGAAAAATCGCGTAAGTGAGACATGCCCTTAAATTCAACAGGGAGCTGAGGGGCAACCTTTTCAGAGGGTGGTGGGTATATGAAACAAGAAGTTGGTTGAGGCTAGTACTGTTACATTTGATAAGGTCCCACATAGGAGATGCATTTGATAAGGTCCCGGCAACGTCCTCGTGAATCTTCTCTGCACTCTTTTCAGCTTAATTACAATTTTTCCCAAAAGCAGGGTGACCAAAACTGAACACAAATACTCCAAGTGCAGCCTCACCAACATCTTGTACAACTGTAGTATTAATGGGCCTGACCCACTTACGCGATTTTTTTCGGCGACTGATGGCGCCGTCATTAGTCCCAGCAGGTGGCTGAAAATGTTCAACATGTTGAAAATCCAGCGGGGACCAGAAAAAGGTAAGACTCTTTGGGCGACTACTCATGGCCATACAGGCGACATGTCGCAGGGTGACGCCAGTATGGCCGTGAGTAGTTGCCCAAAGAGTCGTACCTTTTTCTGGTCGTCCCTGAATTTTCAACATGTTGAACATTTTCGGCCACCTACTGCCACTAATGACGGGTGCCAGCAGTCGCCGGAAAAATCGCGTAAGTAGGAGAGGCCCTTAAATTTAACAGGAGGCTGAGTGGAAACCTTTTTCAGTGGGTGGTGGGTATATGAAACAAGAAGATAGTTGAGGCTAGTACTGTTACAGCATTTAAAAGTCATTCGGATCGGTACACAGATTGGAACGGTTTGGAGGGATATGGGCCAAATGTTGTCAAATGGGACTAGTTTTGACTCATCATTGATGAGTTGGGCCGAAGGGCCTGTGTGATTATGACTGGTTGTATTGACCAAGTGACTGAACAATTGATCTCTTTCGAAGGAGACAAAAAATGCTGGAGAAACTCAGCGGGTGAGGCAGCATCTATGGAGAGAAGGAATGGGTGACGTTTCGGGTCGAGGCCCTTCTTCAGACAGTGTCTCGACATAATACGTCGCTCATTCCTTCTCCATAGATGCTGCCTGTCCGCTGAGTTTCTCCAGCATTTTTTGTCTACCTTCGATTTTTCCAGCATCTTAAACAATTGAAGGTAGACAAAAATGCTGGAGAAACTCAGCAGGTGAGGCAGCATCTGTGGAAATATTCTTAAACTATTGATCTCTTTCTGTCCGTATCACATTTGGCAATCCATTTCCCTTCCAGTCCTAGTCTGAAGATTCTGCATAGCACCGTAGACCTAGATTGGCATTGATATTTCATGTTCATAAACTTATAATGTTACAGGAGTAGAATTAGGCCATTCAGCCCATCAAGTCTACTCCGCCATTCAATCATGGCTGATCTAACTTTCCCTCTCAACCCCATTCTCCCCATAACTCCTGACAGCCTTTGCTTTCATCGAAGCAACACACCACCCATCGCCATAATAGCGGTGCAAAGATGGCACCTTGTTGATGAATGAGACACTGCGCTGTCGTCACCCTCTGCTGTTTGCTTCCCTCAGCTCCGCGAGCACCTTCCAACTGGAGACTGGGCAAGCTGCTGGGCCAAGGGGCGTTCGGCAGGGTGTACCTGTGCTACGACGCGGACACAGCCCGAGAGTTGGCCGTGAAGCAGGTGCAGTTCGACCCCGACAGCCCGGAGACCAGCAAGGTAAGTTAGTGTCCTGGACACTGGGGCAAACGCAGTGCCGGAGAAACTCAGGAGGGGAGGCACAGTGGGCGCAGTCTCACAGCGCCAGAGACCCCGGGCTCGAGCCTGACCTCAGGTGCTGTCTGTGTGTGTGTGTGGAGTTTGCACGTTCTCCCCGTGACCGCGTGGGTTTCCTCCAGGTGCTCTGGTTTCCTCCCACATGCCGAAGACGTGCGGGTTTGTAGGTTCTTCTTGCGTATGACGTGCACAGCCTATAGTTGTAGGACAACTTGTTCTATTTGATCTTGTTTGATTGTGCACGTCGAGTTGATTGCATTCGTCGAAACAGGTCACAGATTCACCACTCTGTAAAAAATGATTTTCTCATCTCGGTCTTAAAAGACTTCCCTCTTATCCTTAAACTGTGACCCCTAGTTCTGGACTTCCCCAACATCGGGAATAATCTTCCTGCATCTAGCCTGTCCAACCCCTTAAGAATTTTGTAAGTTTCTATAAGATCCCCCCTCAATCTTCTAAATTCCAGCGTGTACAAGCCGAGTCTATCCAGTCTTTCTTCATATGAAAGTCCTGCCATCCCAGGAATCAGTCTGGTGAACCTTCTCTGTACTCCCTCTATGGCAAGAATGTCTTTCCTCAGATTAGGAGGATAACACAGAACTAGTGTGAACGGGTGATTGATAGTCAGTGGGCCGAAGGGCTTGTTTCCATGCTTAGTTTAGTTTAGAGATACAGCGCTGAAACAGGCTCTTCGGCCCACTGAGTCCGCACTGACCAACGATCCCCGCACATGCTAGCACTATCCTACACACACTGGGGACAATTTATACCAAGCCAATAAACCTACAAACCTGTACGCCTTTGGAGTGTGAGAGGAAATCGAAGATCTCTGAGAAAACCCACGCAGGTCACGGGGAGAACGTACAAACTTCATACAGACAGCACCTGTAGTCAGGATGGAACCCGGGTCTCTAGCGCTGTAGGGCAGTAGCTCTACCGCTGTGCCACCGTGCCGCCCAATGCTATATCTTTCAGTCAAAAAAATATTTTTAGAATATCAATCCACTGATTCCTGAAGATTGCACATTTGGGATTTCCTGATGGACTAACAGGGGGGTTTATTTCTTCTCAGGAGGTAAACGCTCTGGAATGTGAGATCCAACTGCTGAAGAATCTCCAGCACGAGAGGATTGTACAGTACTATGGTTGCTTGAGAGACCCTCAGGACAGAACCCTTTCTATCTTCATGGAGTACATGCCAGGGGTAAGTACCGGATGATCACTGGTCGGCACAGACTCGGTTGGCCGAAGGGCCTGTTTCTCAGTTTAATTTAATGTCACGTGCACCGAGGTACATTGAAAATATTTTGTTGCCTGCTAACCAGTCAGCAAAGAGACTATGCATGATTACAATCGAGCCGTTTAGGAATAGCCGATAAGGGAATAACGTTTAGTGCAAGGCAAAGTTCAATCAAAGATAGTCCGAGGGTCCCTGATGAGGTAGATAGTTCAGCACTGCTCTCTGGTTGTGGTGGGACGGTTCAGTTGCTTGATAACAGCTGGGAAGAAACTGTCTCTGAATCTGGAGGTGTGCGTTTTCACACTTTTTAACTTTTTGCCCGTGGGAGTGGCTAGGGTGCGACTGGTCCTTGATTATGCTGCTGGCCTTGCCGAAGCAGCGTGAGGTGTAGATGGAGTCAATGGAAGGGAGGTTGGTTTGTGTGATGGTCTGGGCTGCGTCCACAATTCGCTGCATTTTCTTGCGGTATCTGCAGGCCAGTATCTCTAAAGTTGTCTGTTTTCCCAAGGTATCGTGAGGTGTAGATGGAGTTGATGGTGGGGGGACTGGTCAGTGTGACGGAGTTGATGGTGGGGAGCTGGCCAGTGTGATGGAGTTGATGGTGGGGGGACTGTTCAGTCTGTTGGAGTTGATGGTGGGGGGAATGTTCAGTATGATAGAGTTGATGGTGGGGAGCTGGCCAGTGTGATGGAGTTGCTGGTGGGGGGGACTGTTCAGTGTGTTGGAGTTGATGGTGGGGGGACTGTTTAGTGTGATGGAGTTGATGGTGGGGAGACTGGTCAGTGTGATGGAGTTGATGGTGGGGAAGATGGTCAGTGTGATGGAGTTGATGGTAGGGAAGATGGTCAGTGTGATGGAGTTGATGGTGGGGGAACTGGCCAGTGTGATGGACTGGGCTGCATTCACCAGTCCTTGTAGTTCAGGGGTTTGGCGACCTTGTTCTGCATAGGGGCTGGGACGCGTGTCTGTGAGCGGATGGCGGGCCACATCTATCACGTGTACACGTGGATCCCACCCCTTCGAGGACGCCACCCGAAGCACTGGCCCCTAGTTACGGGCGCTCACCAACATGGCGCACCTACGGACCATTGCCTTGGCTCTGTCCTGAAAGCAGTGGCTCAAATACTCGCACTCACTCGTCCCCGGCCTATTGACAACCCCGATCCTGACAGTGAAGCCCAGACACAGAAGGTACGTGGGCGGCTGTGCCGGCGGCTTTGCGCAGGATGCGGTACAGCCAAATCACCTTCAAGGTACCGGAGGCAGAAATTAATTGCTGGAGGAACTCACTCTGGCATTTTTTTTTACCTTTGATTTTTCCAGCATCTGCAGTTCTTTTCTTAAACATTCCAGGCACGGGAGATGACGGAAGTGTGCGGGCCGGATCTGGCCCGGGGGCCGTAGGTCGCCGACCCCTGCTGTAGTTTCTTGCGGGCTTGGAAAATTATACTTCGGCGAGACTAATTGTAGACTGGGCGATCGATTCACTCAACACATTCGCTCAGTCCGGCTGGACCGACCTGATCTCCCAGTTGCTAAACACTTTAATTCTCCTTCCCATTCCACACGGACCTTTCTGTCCAAGGCCACCTCCATTGTCAGAGTGAGGCTAAACACAAATTGGAGGAACAGCATCTCATATTTTGCTTGGACAGCTTACAGCCCAATGAAATGAACATTGACTTCTCTAACTTCAATTAACCCCGGTATTCCCTCTCTCTCCATCCCTCCCCCACCCAAGTCGCACCAGCTTCTCGTTTTCACCCAACAATGGCCTGTTTCCTTTATCATCGTTACTTTTTTGCATATCTTTCACTCATAGTTCTACACCTCTCTACATCATTGTCTATATCTCTCGTTTCCCTTTTCCCTGACTCTCAGTCTGAAGAAGGGTCTCGACCCGTAACGTCACCTATTCCTTCTCTCTTCGGTTTGAACCAGCATCTGCAGTTCCTTCCGACACAAAAGATGTTGAAGCCTAGTACAAAACTTGAAATGCAGTCATGACTTGTTCAGGTTAGGACTTTATTCCTTCAAGCACAGGAGGCGGAGAGGTGATCTTATAGACGTGTACAAAATAATGAGGGGAATCGATCGGGTAAATGCCCAGAGTAGGGGAATTAGTAACCAGAGGACACGGGTTTAAGGTGAGAGGGGGAAGATTTAATAGGGGTTATAGGAAGAAGGCAGGAGAATGGTGCTGAGAGGGAAAGATAAGATCAATCGACAATAGGTGCAGGAGTAGGCCATTCGGCCCTTCGAGCTAGCACCGCCATTCAATATGATCATGGCTGATCATCCACAATCAGTACCCTGTTCCTGCCTTCTCCCCATATCCCCTGACACCGCTATCTTTAAGAGCCCTATCTGGCTCTCTCTTGAAAGAAGGAAATAGGCAACGTTTCGGGCCGAAACCCTTCTTCAGACTGATAGGTTTAGAGGGATATGGGCCAAACGCGGGCAGGTGGGACTAGTACAGATGGGGTATGTTGGTCAGCATAGACGAGTTGGGCCGATGGGCCTGTTTCTGTGTTCTATGACAATAGACAATAGGTGCAGGATTAGGCCATTCGGCCCTTCGAGCCAGCACCACCATTCAATATGATCATGGCTGATCATCCACAATCAGTACCCTAGACTATGACTATAATTGTGTCATCATTGATACAATCCTGCATTTATGGGATATCTAACAAGCATGCTTTTGAACTTATGTTTAACAGCTGTTATCAGGCAACTGAACCATCCTACCACAACCAGAGAGCAGTGCTGAACTAGTATCTACCGCATTGGTGACCCTCAGACTATTTTCGATCAGACTTTACTGGCTTCACCTCGCACTAAACGTTATTCCCTTTATCATGTATCTATGCACTGTGGACTGCTCGATTTAATTTAGTTTAGTTTAGAGATACAGCGCGGAAACAGGCCCTTCGGCCCACCAGGTCTGCGCCGACCAGCGATCCTCGCACACTAACACTATCCTACACCCACTAGGGACAATTTTTCATTTACCAAACCAATTAACCTACAAACCTGTATGTCTTTGGAGTGTGGGAGGAAACCGGAGCACCCGGAGAAAACCCACGCAGGTCACGGTCACCGTACAGACAGCACCCGCAGTCAGTATCGAACCCACATCTCTGGCGCTGTGAGGCAGCAAAACTACTGCTGCGCCATCATGTTTTGTCTTTAGAAACAAAGACTGCTCGAAGGGCCATTCAGCCCTTCGAGCCAGCACCGCCACACATTGTGATCATGGCTGATCGTCCCCAATCAATAACCCCTGCCTGCCTTCTCCCCATATCCATTGATTCCACTAGCCCCTAGAGCTCTATGTAACTCTGTCTTAAATCCATCCAGTGACTTGGCCTCCGCTGCCCTCTGTGGCAGGGAATTCCATAAATTAACAACTCTGAAGTTTTTTCTCACTTCAGTCTTAAATGGCCTCCGCTTTATTCTAAGACTGTGGCCCCTGGTTCTGGACTCGCCCCACATTGGGAACATTTTTCCTGCATCTAGCTTGTCCAGTCCTTTTATAATTTTATATGTTTCTATAAGATCCCCCCTCACCCTTCTAAACTCCAGTGAATACAAGCCTAGTCTTTTCAATCTTTCCTCATATGACAGTCCCGCCATCCCAGGGATCAATCTCATGAACCTACGCTGCACTGCCTCAATCACAAGGATGTCCTTCCTCAAATTAGGAGACCAAAACTGTACACAATACTCCAGATGTGGTCTCACCAGAGCCCTATACAACTGCAGAAGAATGTGGTCTGCTGGCTGGCTGGTTAGTACGCAGCAAAAGCTTTTCGCTGTACCTCGGTACACGTGACAATAAACTGAACTGAAGTGTGTTGTCCCTCAACAGGGTTCGATCAAGGACCAGCTGAAAGCCTACGGGGCGCTGACGGAGAACGTGACCCGGCGGTACACGCGGCAGATCCTGGAGGGAGTTTCGTATCTTCACAGCAGTATGATCGTCCACCGAGATGTAAAAGGTGAGCGCGGCAGAGTTGTCTGGCACACCAGCATCACGGACACTCAGCACGATCTTGGCGGCCAAAGAACCCTCCTCCAAGAATAATAAAGAGTACCGCTCGGACTACCGTAGGTAGATAAAAATGCTGGAGAAACTCAGCGGGCGAGACAGCGTCTATGGAGCGAAGGAATAGGTGACGTTTCGGGTCGAGACCCTTCTTCAGACTGATGGGGGGTCGTGGGGGCGGGAAGAAGAAAGGAAGAGGTGGAGACAGTGGGCTGTGGGAGAGCTGGGATGGGGAGGGGAAAGAGGGAGAAAGCAGGGACTACCTGAAATTGGAGAAGTCAATGTTCATACCGCTGGGGTGTAAACTGCCCAAGCGAAATATGAGGTGCTGCTCCTCCAATTTGTGTTGAGACTCACTCTGGCCCTGGAGGAGGCCCAGGACAGAAAGGTCAGATTCGGAATGGGAGGGGGAGTTGAAGTGGACTACTGTGTTCAGCCAAGTTTCACATTCAGTTTAGATACAAAATGGGGACAAAGACATACAGGTTTGTAGGTTAATTAGCTTGGTACAAATGTATAAATTGTCGCTTGTGTATGTAGTATAGTGCTAATGTGCGGGGATCACTTGTCGGCGTGGACTCGGTGGGTCCGAAGGGCTTGTTTCCGCGCTGTATCTCTAAACTAAACTAATCTAGACCGAAAGTGAAGGAAGGAACTGCAGATGCTGGTTTAATCGTAATCATAATCATACTTTATTAGCCAAGTATGCTTTGCAACATACGAAGAATTTCATTCGGCATACATTCATACCAATAAAAGCAACAGAACACACAAAATACATTTTAACATAAATATCCAACACAGTGACTCCTCCACATTCCTCACTGTGATGGAAGGCGAAAAAAAGTTCAAATCTCTTCCCTTTGTTCTCCCGCGGTCGGGGGCCTCGAACCTTCCGTTGACGGGACGATCTTGACTCCCGTAGCCGGCGGTCAGGCCCTCCACGTCGGGGCGATCAAGCTCCTGCATAGGGGGGATATCACCTCCCCCGCGCCGGGCGATCAGACCCCGGGTCGGGGCTTGTCGAAACCTTCTGCGTCGTTTGGAGCTTCCCGACATCGGTCTCTGCCCGAGACCGCGAGCTCCTCGATGGTGAAATCCGCTGGGTGAAATCCCAGTCAAGGAATCGGCTCCGATGGTAAGTCCACGTCCCCGCGGTGGGGCTCAAAGTCAGTCCCAAGCAAGGCCTCCAGCTCCAAGATGTTAGGCCGCAGAGCGACCGGAGATACGATCCGGAAAACAATAACATGTCCGGCAAGGTAACAGATTGAAAAAAAAGGTTTCCCCCGACCCCTTCCCCCACTCCTCATATAAAACAAACCAGAGTACATCAACACATACTTTTAAAATACTCTAAAAATAACAACAACAAAAACAAAAAGACAGACAGATCATTGGCGAGGCTGCCATCGTGCGGCGGCCCCTGGTGGTATTTTCTGAAGAAGCCTGGTACCAGGACGTGGCGATACCCCAACATCACCGTCATCCTAACCACTGGGAAACACACACAGTATCTTGGTCTGAAGAAGGGTCTCGACCCGAAGCGTCGCCCATTCCTTCTCTCCAGAGATGCTGCCTGTCCCACTGAGTTACTCCGGCATTTTGTGTCTATCTTCGGTTTAAACCAGCATCTGCAGTTCCTTCCTTCACTTTTGGTTTAGTTTCGTTTAGCGACGTACAGCACGGAAACAGGCCCTTCGGCCCACCGGTTCAGTGCCAACCAGCAATCCCCAAACATTAACACTCCTACATACACTAGGGACATTTATACCAAGACAATTAACTTACAAACCTGTACATCTTTGGGGTGTGGGAGGAAACTGAAGATCTCAGAGAAAACCCACGCAGGTCACATCGTGAACGTACAAACTCCGTACAGACACCACCCGTAGTCGGGATCGAACCCGGGTCTCCGCCGTTGCGAGCGCTGTAAGGCAGCAACTCTACCACTGCCACCGTATAGTTCAGTTTAGTTTATTGTTACGTGTACCGAGGTACAGTGAAAAGCTTTTGTTGCGTGCTAACCAGTCAGCGGAAAGACAATACATGATTACAATCAAGCCATTCACAGTGTATAGATACATGATAAAGGGAATAACATGTAATGCAAGATAAAGCCAGTAACGTCAGATCAAAGATAGTCCGAAGGTCTCCAATGAGGTAGATGGGAGGTCAGGACCGCTCTCTAGTTGGTGAGAGGATGATTCAGTTGCCTGATAACAGCCGGGACGAAACTGTCCCTGAATCTGGAGGTGTGCGTTTTCACATTTCACACTGCCGGGCAGGCATGGGCAGCTGATGATGGTGGTTTGGGGCTGGGAACTGTGTGTGGAAGGGGTCTGAGATGCCCGCTCTTCCTTTGAAAGGTGCGAACATTCTGCGGGACTCTGCGGGCAACGTGAAGCTGGGAGACTTTGGAGCGAGCCGGAGGCTGCAGACCATCTGCCTGTCTGGGTCGGGGATGAAGTCCGTCACCGGCACTCCCTACTGGATGAGTCCAGAGGTGATCAGCGGAGAGGGCTACGGCAGGAAAGCCGACATCTGGTAAGTTGCCGCCGCGTCCGGTGGAGAGAGCTGAGAGGTTTATTGTGAAGACCCTCAGTCAGCGAGGTAGTGAAGAAGGCCAACGCAACGCTAGCATTTACTTCATGAGGGCTAGAATACAAAGACCGGATGTAATGCTGGGGCTCTATAAGGCGCTGGTCAGGCCGCATTTGGAACATCGTGGGCAGTTTTGGGCCCCATATCTAAAGAAGGATGTGCTGGCTCTGGAAAGGGTCCAGAGGAGGTTTACGAGAATGATCCCAGGAATGAGTGGGTTAACATATGATGAGCGTTTGACGGCACTGGGCCTGTACTCGCTGGAGTTCAGAAGAATGAGGGGGACCTCATTGAAACTTATCGAACAATGAAAGGCCTGGATAGAGTGCATGTGGAGAGGATGTTTCCACTCGTGGGAGAGTCTAGGACCAGTGGTCACAGCCTCAGAATTAAAGGACATTCCTTTCGGAAGGAGATGAGTAATTTCTTTAGCCAGAGGGTGGTGAATCTGTGGAAATCTGCCACAGAAAGCTGTGGAGCCCAAGTCAGTGGATATATTTAAGGCAGAGGTAGATAGATTCTTGATTAGTACGGGTGTCGGGTTATAGGGAGAAGGCAGGAGAATGGGGTTAAGAGGGAGAGATAGATCAGCAATGATTGAATGGTGGAATAGACTTGATGGGCCGAATGGCCTAATTCTCCGCTAGTCACTTATGAACTTATGACATAGATGGTCAAACATACCAGCCTCAGCATTAGGATTCAACCCGCACTCCAAAACATTAGCTTCTGGGTTATGGAGTAACAGAGTGATACGGTGTGGAAACAGGCCCTACAGCCCAACTTGACCACACTGGTCAACATGTCCCCTCTACACTAACCCCACCTGCCTGCATTTGGCCCATATCCCTCTAAACCTGTCCTATCCATGTACTTGGCTAATTGTTTCTTCAATGTTGGGATAGTCCCAGCCTCAACTACCTCCTCTGGCAGCTAGTTCCATACACCCACCACCCTTTGTGTGAAAATGTTACCCCTCAGATTCCTATTAAATCTTTCCCCCCTCACCGTAAACCTATGTCCTCTGGTCCTCGATTCCCCTACTCTGGGGACCCACACTCTGTAGATGTTTGAAGGAGTTGCATCAGAATGACCCGTCTGCCTGCGTTTCCACCATGGTCGCAGCCACCAAGAAGAATAAAAGACTGATGGTTCACTCTAGACGTTGTAATAGATCTCTTACAAACATCTACACACTCCAAAGGATTAGGTTATGGGTTGCGGCAAAGTAATAATGTCGGGGTGGTCACGGTGGCGCAGCGGGTAGAGCTGCTGCCTCACATCGCCGGAGACCCGGGTTCAATCCTGACTACTGGCTGCTGTCTGTACGGAGTTTGTACGTTCTCCCCGTGACTCGCGTAAGTTTTTCTCCGGGTGCTCCTGCCTCATCCCACACTCCAAAGAGGCACTGGTCTGTAGGCTAATTGGCTTGGTATAAATGTGAATTGTCCCCAGTGTGTAGAAATACTGTTAGTGTGCGGGGATCGCTGGTCCGTGCGGGTTCAGCGGGCTGAAGGGCCTGTTTCTGAGTTGTATCACTGAACTAAACTGAACTAAATGTTGCAGCTTCACAATGCAGCTCGATAAGACTTTGGCTAGGGTGCATTTGGAGAAGCTCTGGCCGCGCAATTGTAGGAAGGATCTGGCGGCATTGGAGAGAGTGCAGAGGAGGTTTACCAAAATGCTGTCGGAAGGAACTGCACGTGATGGTTTATACCGAAGACAGATACAAAATGCTGGAGTAAATCAGTGGGTCAGACAGCGTCCCTGGAGAAAAAGCATAGGTGACGTGTCTCCAAATTTGAGGAAGGACATTCTTGCCATTGAGGGAGTGCAACGTAGGTTCACCAGGTTAAGGGCCTGTCCCACTGTACGAGGTAATTCAAGAGTTCTCCCGAGTTTCCCCTGATTCGAACTCGGAGAATTACGGTAATAGCCGCTCGTAGGTACTCGGGGCTCTCGTGTACATTTTTTAACATGTTGAAAAAACTTCACGAGCTTACCGCGTTTCCCGAGTACCTGCCGTTAGCGTTACGAGCCCCAAAGAGACGTCCCGAGCTCCGACGTACCTGCTACGTACATTCTACGTACATACCATGAGTTTGATTTTTTTTTTAAACTCTGGAGAGCTCTTGGGTAAACTCGTATAGTGGGACAGGCCCTTTAATTCCCGGGATGGCGGGACTGTCATATGCTGAGAGAATGGAGCGACTAGGCTTGTATACTCTGGAGTTTAGAAGGATGAGAGGGGATCTTATTGAAACATATAAGATTATTAAGAGGCGGGAAACATGTTCCCGATGTTGGGGGAGTCCAGAACCAGGGGCCACAGTTTAAGAATAAGGGGTAAGCCATTTAGAACGGAGACGAGGAAACACTTTTTCACACAGAGAGTTGTGAGTCTGTGGAATTCTCTGCCTCAGAGGGCGGTGGAGGCTGGTTCTCTGGATACTTTCAAGAGAGAGCTAGATAGGGCTCTTAAAGATAGCGGAGTCAGGGGATATGGGGAGAAGTCAGGAACGGGGTACTGATTGGGGATGACAGCCATTGAATGGATGACAGCCATTTCAACGCCCAATCTGCTGGCTCGAAGGGCCGAATGTCCTACTCCTGCACCTATTGTCTACTGTCCATTGTCTGTTGGGTCAGGACCCTTCTTCAGACTGAAAGTAGAGGCTGGGGAATAGTCTGGAAGCTTTTGGATAGGCACATTGATATGGAGGGATATGCATTATGTGCAAGCAGATAAGTTGATTTTGGCATCTTGTTTAGCACAGACATAGTGAGCCGAAGGGCCTGTGCCTGTGCTCTACTATTCTATGTTCTGCTGTTGAATTGGCTGCCTGCTGATTAATGTGACACCCAGGGCTTTCCACTGGTCTAACACTCCCTCAGGCCCTTTCCGTTCAGGTCAGTTTATGGTCACGTGTACCGAGGTACTGTGAAAAGCTTTAGTTGCCTGCTATCCAGTCAGCAGAAAGACATGATTACAATCGAGTCTTTTACATGATAAGGGAATAACGTTTAGCAAAGTCCGATCAAGGATAGTCCGGGGGTCACAAATGAGGTAGATAGTAGCTCAGGACCGCTCTCTAGTTGGTGAGAGGACGGTTCAGTTGCCTGATAACAGCCGGGAAGAAACTGTCCCTGAATCTGGAGGTGTGCGTTTTCACACTTCTGTACCTCTTGCCTGATGGGAGAGGGGAAGAGAGAGAGTAATCGGGGTGAGACTGGTCCTTTCCAAACCATTCAGGGCTAATTTGTGTTGCAAATGTTTCCATTTTGCATGAATCATGCCGCATTATTTGCCCAGTTTGCTCCAGTATTTCCGTGTTGCTTCCTCCTGTTTACTGCTCAACCCAGCCTCATTTCAACACCCAATCTGATCGTGCTGCCCTGACCTCCGAGCACACCTCCTTTCAGAGAAACAGCCGGCGTCAATAGACAATACACAATAGGTGCCATTCAATGTGATCATGGCTGATCATCCCCAAACAGTACCCCGTTCCTGCCTTCTCCCCATATACCCTGACTCCGCTATCTTTAAGAGCCCTATCTAGCTCTCTCTTGAAAGCATCCAGAGAACCGGCCTCCACGGCCCTCTGAGGCAGTCACACAGCGTGGAAACAGGCCCTTCAGCCCAACTTGCCCACGCTGACCAACATGTCCCATCCACATTAGTCCCACCCACCCGCGTTTGGCCCATATCTGTCTCAACCTAACCTGTCCATGTACCTAAATGTTTCATAAACGTTGCGTTAATACCAGAAAGAAAATTTTAACACACCAGAAGGAAAATTAGTCCTTTTCAACTATCTCAATCCTCCTTAATTAGAATTGGTATTGACCCTTGTGTGCCAGTGGTTAGTTATGACTTCTGTAGAAAAGAGAATATAGAACAGTACAGCACAAGAACAGCCCCTTCGGCCCACAACGTCTACCAACATGCCAATAAATTAAACTGAACTGCTTGACCCGCTGAGTTATTTGTGGAATTCCCTGCCACAGAGGGCAGTGGAGGCTAAATCACTGGATGGATTTAAGAGAGAGTTAGATAGAGCTCTAGGGGCTAGTGGACTCGAGGGATATGGGGAGAAGGCAGGCACGGGTTATTGATTGGGGACGATCAGCCATGATCACAATGAATGGCGGTGCTGGCTCGAAGGGCCGAATGGCCTCCTCCTGCACCTATTTTCTATGTTTCTATGACTCCAGCGCTCTAGTGTCAGTCTATGGTATAAACCCGCGTCTGCCATTCCTTTTTATCACAGGCTGCAGAACCCGCTGCGTTTAGTTTTAGTATAGTTTAGTTGTCGCGTGTACCGAGGTACAGTGAAAAGCTTTTGTTACATGCAAACCAGGCAGCGGAAAGACAATACATGATTACAATCGAGCCGTCCACAGTGTACAGATGCAGGATAAAGGGAATAACGTTTAGTGCAAGGTAAAGTCCAGTAAGGTCCGATTAAAGATAGTCCAGGGTCATAGGGGCAGAATTAGGCCATTCGGCCCATCACGTTTACGCCATTCAATCATGGCTGATCTATCTCTCCCTCCTAACCCCATTCTCCTGCCTTCTCCCCATAACCTCAGACACCCATACTTATCAAGAATCTATCTATCCCTGCCTTAAAAATATCCATTGACTTGGCCTCCACAGCCTTCTGTGGCAAAGAGTTCCACTGATTCACCACCCTCTGACTAAAGACATTTCTCTTCATCTCCTTCCTAAAGGAACGTCTTTTAATTCTGAGTCTATGGCCTCTGGTCCTAGACTCTCCCACTAGTGGAAACATCCTCTCCACATCCACTCTATCCAGGCCTTTCACTATTTGGTACTCCACATCCACTCTATCCAGGCCTTTCACTATTTGGTAATTTTCAATGAGGTACCCCCTCATCCTTCTAAATGGAGTTAGTGCCGTCAAACGCTCATCATGCATTAACCCACTCATTCCTGGGATCATTCTTGTAAACCTCCTCTGGACCCTCTCCGGCACTGCTGCTGACGATGGAAAGTTCTGGATGTCACATTAAACTGCAGTTCAGTGGACGCCAGCACCCTGCCTGTACGGAGTTTGTACGTTTGTACATTTAGAAGGATGAGAGGGCATCTTATTGAAACATATAGGAGTATTAAGGGTTTGGACACCCTAGATGCAGGAAACATGTTCCCGATGTTGGGGGAGTCCAGAACCAGGGGCCACAGTTTAAGAATAAGGGGTAAGCCATTTAGAACGGAGATGAGGAAATACATTTTCACACAGAAAGTTGTGAGTCTGTGGAATTCTCTGCCTAAGAAGACGGTGGAGGCCGGTTCTCTGGATACTTTCAAGAGAGAGCTAGATAGGGCTCTTAAAGATAGTGGAGTCATGGGATGTGGGGAGAAGGCAGGAACGGGGTACTGATTGGGGATGATCAGCCATTGAATGGCGGTGCTGGCTCAAAGGGCTGAATGGTCCTTTGAGCCAGCACCTATTGTCTATTGTCGATTGTCTATTGGGTCGGGACCCTTCTTCAGACTGAAAGTAGAGGTTGGGGAATAAACTGGAAGCTTTTGGATAGGTGATATGGAGGGATATGGATTATGTGCAAGCAGATAAGAGTTGATCTTGGCATCTTGTTTGGCACAGACATAGTGGGCCTAAGGGCCTGTTCCTGTGCTGTACTATTCTACGATCTGCTGTTGAATTGGCTGCCTGCTGATTAATGTGACACCCAGGGTTTTCCACTGGTCTAACACTCCCTCAGGCCCTTTCCGTTCATGTCTGGGGCCTATTGTTCCCCCCCCACCCCGTGACCCAAGATTCAAGAGAGTTTATTGTCGTGTGTCCCTGATAGGACAATGAAATTCTTGCTTTGCTTCAGCACAACAGAACATAGTAGGCATGGATACAGAACAGATCAGTGTGTCCATATACCATTGTACAAATATATACACACATGAATAAATAAACTGATAAAGTGCAAATAACAGATAATGGGTTAATAATGTTCAAAGTTTTGTCCGAGCCAAGTTTAATAGCCTGATGGCTGTGGGGAAGTAGCTATTCCTGAACTTGGTCGTTGCAGTCTTCAGGCTCCTGTACCTTCTACCTGAAGGTAGCAGGGAGATGAGTGTGTGGTCAAGATGGTGTGGGTCCTTGATGATGCTGCCAGCCTTTTTGAGGCGGCGACTGCGATAGATCCCCTCGATGGAAGGGAGCTCAGAGCCGATGATGGACTGGGCAGTGTTTACTACTTTTTGTAGTCTTTTCCTCTCGCGTGGGTTTTCTCCGGGTGCTCCGGCCACCCGCATGTGCTTTCTCTGTTGACGTTTGCCTCTTTGCCTCCCCCCCCCCCCCCCCCCCCCGCGTTGTGTAGGAGCATCGGGTGCACGGTGGTGGAGATGTTGACAGAGAAGCCCCCCTGGGCCGAGTTTGAAGCCATGGCAGCCATATTCAAGATCGCCACCCAGCCCACCAACCCTCAGCTGCCTCCCCACGTGTCCGAACACTGCCGGGACTTTTTGAAAAAGATCTTTGTGCCGATGAAGCAGAGGCCGCCAGCGGAAGAACTCTTACACCACACCTTTGTGCACTCTCACTAGCGGCCCACCTCGACATCTGACGCGTTCGTTTTTTCTATCTGATTGCACTTTTACCGTATAATTTTGGTGATTCTAGGTGGTTCCTAGGGTGTAATTTATACTTCAAGTATTTATAATGAGATTTTTTTGCATTCCCGCAAAGGGGAACGATCGGAAGATTTTTTACAGTATGTTCACACGGTACTCTGATGTTCAAGGTAAAGCACTTTATTACATAACTCATTCCTGATCACTAATCGCCAGGTTCAGTGGCAACCCCCTCTTTCCCTCACGAAAGGGCCTGTCCCGCTTGCGCGATTTTTTTTCGGCGACTTGCCGGCACCCGTCATCACTCGCAGCAGGTTGCCGAACATTCTCACCATGTTGAAAATCCAGCGGCAACCAGAAAAAAGGTACGACTCTTTGAGCGACCACTCACGTCTTTGGGCGACTACTCACGACCAAACGGATATGAACAGAAATTTTCCACATGTTGAAAATCCAGCGGCGACCAGAAAAAGGCACGACTCTTTGGTCGACTACACACGGCCATACGTCGTGAGTAGTTAAGAATAAGGGGTAAGCCATTTAGAATGGAGACGAGGATACACTTTTTCTCACAGAAAGTTGTGAGTCTGGAATTCTCTGCCTCAGACGCCGGTGGAGGCCGGTTCTCTGGATACTTTCAAGAGGATATGGGGAGAAGGCAGGAACGGGGTACTGATTGGGGATGATCAGCCATGATCACATTGAAAGGCGATGCTGGCTCGAAGGGCCGAATGGCCTACTCTGCACCTCTTGTCTATTGTCTAGTGTCAAAAGAGTCGTACCTTTTTCTGGTCGCCGCTGGATTTTCAACATGTTGGAAATTTTCGGCAACCTGCTGCAACTAATGACGGGTGCCGGCAAGTCGCCTAAGAAATCGCGTAAGTGGGACAGGCCCTTAAGTGTAAGAGTTTATCTATCGCCTGTCGAGGATAAAGACTGAACCCCCCCCCCGAATGTGTTTGCCCTCGGTAAGTTGCAGAGAAGAGTCTCTCCTCCATTGCTGATTAGCTGTGTACAGTTTGTCCTCTAGAATGTGTAGGAAGGAACTGCAGGTGCTGGTTTACACTGAAGGTAGACACAAAAGGCTGGAGTAACTCGGCCGGACAGGCATGTTCCCGATGTTGGGGGAGTCCAGAACCAGGGGCCACAGTTTAAGAATAAGGGGTAAGCAATTTAGTACGGAGATGAGGAAACACTTTTTCACACAGAGAGGGCTCTTAAAGATAGCGGAGTCAGGGGATATGGGGAGAAGGCAGGAACGGGGTACTGATTGTGGATGATGAGCCATGATCACATTGAATGGCAGTGCTGGCTCGAAGGGCCGAATTGGCCAAGTCCTGCACCTATTGTCTTTTGTCTATTGTCATCTCTGGAGGGAAGGAATGGGTGACTTTTCGGGTCGAGTCTGAAGAAGGGTCTCAACCTGAAACGCCCATTGCTTCCATCCAGAGATGCTGCCTGTCCCGCCGAGTTACTCCAGCATTTTGTGTCTATCTTCAGTCCTCTAGACTCTTCGCTGATCAGCTCATGTTCCAGCATTGCTGCGTAAAATTATGGTGAGAGGGGTGAAAGGGCACGGTGTAACCAAACTATCCTTCCTCCTACTTCCACATCAGCAAGCCGCCTGCCCCAGATGAAATGGTGGAAGAATGACACGGTGGCGCAGCGGGTACAGCGGCTGCCTCACAGCACCAGAGACCCGGGTTCCATCCGACTACGGGTGCTGTCTGTACAGAGTTTGTACGTTCTCCCCGTGACCCGCGTGGTTTGCTCCGGGTGCTCCGGTTTCCTCCCACACTCCAAAGGCGTGCAGGTTTGTAGGTTAATAGACTTCGGTAAGATTATATTTATCCCTAGTGTGTGTAGGATAGTGCTAGTGTGCGTGGTGATAGCTGATCAGCGGGGCAGTGGGCCGAAGGGCCTGTTTCCGTGCTGTGTCTCTAAAGACTAAAAGCTAGTGTCCTCCTTGAAGGGGTGGTTGTTGATGTGGAGTCGTGTGTGGAGCCTCTCATGGGTGCACTTGTCTACAGCTCCTATCACAGGAAGCACTCCAGACAGGCCCGTGTCTTTGCTATCTGTGTCTTTGCCCTTGCTGAGGTAAGACCCCTGTCTGTGTGTGGCTGTCTGTGACACAGACCCTGTCTGGCTACGGCTGTCTGTGTGTAACTGTCTGACCACGGCTGTCTGTGTGTGACTGTCTGACCATGGCTGTCTGTGTGACTGTGACCAAACTCTGACCATGGCTGTCTGTGTGACTGTGACCAAACTCTGACTAGGGCTGTCTGTGTGTGACTGTCTGACCACGGCTGTCTGTGTGACTGTGACCAAACTCTGTCTGACCAGGGCTGTCTGTGTGTGACTGTCTGTGACACAGACTCTGTCTGGCCAGGGCTGTCTGTGTGTGACTGTCTGTGACAGACTCTGTCTGGCCAGGCCTGGCATCTGGTCAGGTTTGCCCGTTGCACTGTCTGAGCCAAGCCTGATCATTGTCTGTTTCCTGGTGCTATCCCTCTTGCCAAATAGACATCAGTATATCCATTGCTTTTTATTTCCAGACAGATAGGAGGCGCTTTGAGGGCAGCACAGTGGCACAGTTGGTAGAGTCGTTTGTGTGGAAAAAGTCACCCCTCAGATTCCTATAAAATCTTTTCTTTAAACCTTTACTTTAAACCTATGTCCCCTGGTCTTCGATTCCCCTACTCTGGGCAAGAGACTCTGTGCATCTACCCGATCTACTCCTCTCATGCTTTTGTATCTACAATTCTAAAAATGAGAAAATCTAGTTTTTGACTGTTTAGAGGTTCTGTCACGCCGTGCTGACACGAAACAAAATCACTGGTCACATCAAAAACGTGAGCTTTGCTGCAAAATTAACTGATGCTTTCATCTTGTTCCTTGCTGTACCAACCACAATGTTCTCTAATTCTGCTCGCCTGGAATTTAAGTTATCTGAGTTTGTTTAATCTCAGGAACCAAAAACATTAGCCCCCATCGCCACCTCAATCTAAATCAGGTGCCATTCAGTCCATGTGCAGGAAGGTACCCCAGATGCTGATTTACACCAAAGATAGGTTTATGGATTCATACGATACGATACGATAATACTTTATTGTCAGCGAGTCTGAAATTTGTTTTGCATCACAGAAGCTCCATTTACAGCATCACAAAAAAGACAAGAGGGGCGAAAGAAGACATGCATCAAGATATCAAGACAGGATCCCAAAATACCCACATTCGACAAGACATTACATTAACAGAAGACCATATTCATTGGCTTGGTATGAATATAAATTTCCCCAGTGTGTAGGATAGTGTTCGTGTGCACGGATTGCCGGTTGGCGTGGACTTGGTGGGCCAAAGGTCCAGTTTCCGCGCTGTGTATCTCTAAACTAAACTAAACTAAACAAATTGGCCTCCTCAGAAGGCAGTGGAGGCCAATTCACTGGATGTTTTCAAGAGAGAGTTCGATTTAACTCTTGGGGCTAACGGAATCAAGGGATATGAGTTAGATAGAGCTCTTAAAGATAGGGGATATGGGGAGAAGGCAGGAACGGGGTGTGGATGATCATATTGAATGGCGGTGCTGGCACGCAGGGCCGGATTGCCTACTCCTGCACCTATTGTCTATATTACTAAACTAAACTAAATTGACACCATGCAAAGGAACAGAAGACTTCTAGAGTTCTATGAGCGGTATTGTTCTTCTGTGTCCTTTGTTGCTGTATAGTTCAGCTTTTAACTTCCATTTTCTATTCTTACACGGAGGCAAACTGATGATCACACGTTTCCAAATATCTCCCACAAATAATAAAACATAAAACAGTACAGCACAAGAACTTGTGCTTTGTACTTGGGCTTTGTTTAGTACGGGTGTCAGGGGTTACGGGGAGAAGGCAGGAGAAGGGGGTTTGGAGGGAGAGATGGATCAGCCATGATTGAATGGAGGAGTAGACTTGATGGGCCGAATGGCCTAATTCTGCTCCTATCACATGAACAGACTCCCCGGCCCACAATGTTTGTGCCACACAAGATGCCAAGTGAAACTAATCATAGAAACATAGAAAATAGGTGCAGGAGGAGGCTATTTGGCCCTTCGAGCCAAAGAATTGTCCAAAAAATGGTCGCATTTTGTCAATCGTTGTAACCCCCAGTAAACAGAATTTGAACGGTTGAGGAGATAAAGTCACAGAGCATAGAAATAACCCTTGCCCAAAATGCCCCATCTATGATTGTCCCACCTGCCTGCGTTTGGCCCATATCCCTCTAAACCTGTCCTCTCATTGTCCCTGTCCAAATGTCTTTTGCAAAATATTGTTATGGTATCTGCCTCAACTACCTCCGCTGGCAGCTCGTTCCATACACCCACCACCCTCTGTGTGAAAACATTGCCCCTCAGGTTCCTATAAATCTTTCCTCACCTCTCACCTGAAACCTCCGCCTTCTGATTCTTGATTCCCGTACTCTGACTGTGTATTCACCCTATCTATGCCTCTCATGATTTCATATACCTCTATAAGATCACCCCTCAGTATCCTGCACTCCACGGAATAAACTCCCAGCCTGCTCAACCTCCCCCCCCCGTAGCTCTGACCCTCGAGTCCTGGCTACATCCTCATAAATCTTCTCTGCGGCCTTCCCAGCTTGACAACATCCTAACTCTTGCAGCAGCATTGTCCCTATAGATTGTGCACTCTGTTCGTTTTACAGCGAAACAGTCAAAGCTGCTAGACTGAGCTATTTGTAGAGGTTACACAGTGGGGCAGCGGTAGAGTTGCTGCTTTACAACGCTTGCAGCTCCAGAGACACAGGTTCGATCCCGACGACAGATGCTGTCTGTACGGAGTTTGTACGTTCACCTGCGTGCGTTTGCTCTGAGATCTTCCCTTCCCTCCCACATTCCAAAGACGTGCAAGTTTGTAGATTAATTAGCATCGGTAAGATTGTAATAATTGTCCCTGGTGTATGATAGTCCCGCTGAGTTACATAGAAATATAGAAAACAGGTGCAGGAGGAGGCCATTCGAGCCAGCACCGCCATTCATTGTGATCATGGCTGATCATCCCCAATCAATAACTCGTGCCTGCCTTCTCCCCATATCCCTTGATTCCACTAACTCCTAGAGCTCTATCTAGCTCTCTCTTAAATCTATCCAGTGACTTGGCCTCCACTGCCCTCTGTGGCAGGGAATTCCACAAATTCACAACTCTCTGGGTGAAAAAGTTTTTTCTCACCTCAGTCTTAAATGGCCTCCCCTTTATTCTAAGACTGTGGCCCCTGGTTCTGGACTCGCCCAACATTGGGAACATTTTTCCTGCATCTAGCTTGTCCAGTCCTTTTATAATTTTATATGTTTCTATAAGATCCCCCCCTCATCCTTCTAAACTCCAGTGAATACAAGCTTGGTCTTTTCAATCTTTCCTCATATGACAGTTCCGCCATCCCAGGGATCAATCTCGTGAACCTACGCTGCACTGCCTCAATCACAAGGATGTCCTTCCTCAAATTAGGAGACCAAAACTGTACACAATACTCCAGATGTGGTGTCACCAGAGCCCTATACAACTGCAGAAGAACCCTACACAACTGCAGTTACTCCAGCTTTTTGTGTCTACCTAGTGTTCAAGAGCCTGTTTTTAGACCTGGAGGTGCCGGTTTTCAGGCTCCTGTGCCTCCTTCCTGATGGTAGCAGCGAGATGAGATGGGAGGCTCTGGCGTTGTGTGTTGGGGGAACTAGGGGCGATCGGCTGCAAATGTAACTGAGACGAGTCGAGAGAAGGATTTCCCGACCATCAGGACAACCCATTCCCTTCAACAAACATTCCAGTTCCCCTGGGTCACCTTGAAATGGTTGCTTCTCCATTCCCAGCAACCCTTTCCTTCCCCCTTCCACAAAAAATGTTTAATTCAAATGTTTAGATTTTAAGGCTGTTAGAAGAAATGGCACATTTTAGTAGCTGGAATGGTAACGTTTGCAATGGAGGTACGGCACAATTCTGGGGCAGAAATACTCATCCCTAGTTCACGTTGTCGTATCCCAGCACCCATTCAACCAATGCAACGGAAAAGTGTGTGTGAGAGTGTGCGTGTTTGTGTGTGTGTGCGCGTGTGCATGTTAGCGCAGGTGTAGGGCGGTACGGTGGCAGAGTTGCTGCCGTCCAGCGCCAGAGACCCGGGTTCGATCCGGACTTCGGGGTGCTGTCTGTACGGAGTTTGCACGTTCTCCCTGGGTTTTCGCCGTGTGCTGCGGTTTCCTCCCACGCTCCAAAGACGTACAGGTTTGTAGGTTAATTGGCTTCGGTAAAGATTGTAAATTGTCCCTGATGTGTCGGATAGTGCCAGTGCACGGGGTGATCGCCGGTCGGCGCGGGCCGAAGGGCCTGTTTCCGTGCTGTGTATCTCCAAACTAAACGAAGCAATGTCTGGAAATGATTGAGTGATTCCGCGTAGAGAGAGAGAGGATTTTTTTTAAACAAGCCCCAATTTTGTACGAGAGAGTGGCTCACAGCAGTTCCTTTGCTTTTTAATTTGTTCAATGTGGGCAGAATCTTGCCAGGTGAGCCAGCAACTGAAGCTCAAACTCAATCCAAATATTTTCCCTTGACAAGGCGTTGAAGATGGGTCTCGACCCGAAACGTCACCTATTCCTTTCCTCCAGAGATGCTGCCCAAGCCTGACCCGCTGAGTTACTCCAACTTCTTTGTGTTCGTCTAAGGCAAGATGGACAAGATGGGAGAGTCCGTGGGCACAGACACAGAGGCATCAAATGCACTGAGAGACGCCAGTTGTTAACAAGGCCACATTGAGAAATTCCATGTACAGGAATCCTTGACTGGTTGTACATTTTTGACTGTATTACATTTAAAATTGTATAGGTGTATAAAATGTCTGGGATTTTTATTTGTAATTATTATTTACCTTCACTGCTTTTTATTAGTTCTTTGTACTTATTGTAAAAGAAAGCCATGTTTATATTCGGTTTGTTACCAATAATCTTGTTTCTATGAAATCTGTATATTGATGGTACACATTCTTGTCTCACTGATTCAGCATGAGTCCAGTGGGTCTGGTTCACAGGGCATTTGCCTGTGGGTTGGTCTAAGTGCCAGGTTCGTGCTCTGAACTGGAACCGTTCTGGGTCAAAGAGTCCATGGTATTCAGCACTTTGCAGAGCTTTAATAAAACTATTTATTTCACAATCTCTCGTCTTTGTCTTTATTTATTTATTTATTTATTTTTATTAGAAGCAAACATTATAAAGTATAGTTACATCTTATAGTAAAAAAAACCTTTTCATATACATCAATCATACATTATTAAAATTTTCAATTGTCGATTAATTCTGCTTCTAGTGGGGTTTTTTATAGATAGAAAGAGAGAGAAAGAGAGAAAAAAGAATTACAAATATCAAAAAAGAGAAAAGGTGAAATGAATTACTTATAATATGTCATTGGAGATAAGTTCGTAGATTATGAAGTATAATTTTTCATCTAATCCTGAGTTCAAGCTTCAGTTGGGTTTTCGTGCTGGGCCAATCTATCCCTTCAAATAGTTAATGAATGGAGCCCATATTTTAACAAAAAGATCTTGTTTGTCCATTAAGACAAGTCTAATTCTTTCTAGATGTAGGGTCTCCGACATTTCCACAATCCACATTTTAATTGCGGGGGTTATAGGGCCTTTCCAAAATTTTAATATTAATTTTTTCCCGGTTATTATACTGTAGTCGAGGAAGTTTCTTTGGCTTGTTGTGAGTGTTAAACTTTGTTCTGATATCCCAAGTATTATTAATTTTGAGTCTGGATCCAATTTAGTATTAACAACTTCAGAAATTATTTCAAAAATATCAGTCCAGAAATTTTTAATTTTTGTACAATTTGCAAAAGTATGTGTTAAATTGGCCTCTAGATGCAGACATTTATCACAAATAGGAGAAATATGTGGGAAGATTCTATTTAGTTTTATTTTGGAGTAATGTAATCTGTGTAAGACTTTAAATTGTATTAAAGCATGTCTGGCATTTACAATGATACAATTTATTTGTTGTCATTTGAACCTAAGTTCAAACGAAATTTGGTTTCTGCAGTCATACAAACATGTAAAAAGAACCAAGACACAACACAATTTACACAAACATCCATCACAGTGAATCTCCTCCTCACTGTGATGGAAGGCAAAGTCTTATCTCTCCCCTGCACTCCCCATTCTCCTCCCGATGTCAAAGTCAAAGCCCCCGGCGGGCGATGGTAAACATGTCCCGCGGCCATCAAAGCCGCGCCGGGCGATGCAAGGCCACGCTCCGGGTCTTGATGTTGGAGCCCCCGGTAGCGCTAGCAAGTCCCGCGGCCATTTAAACAGCGCCGGGCGATGTAAGACCCCGCTCCAGGTCATCTTCAACCCCGCAACTCGGGCGGGAGAAGTTGCCGTTGCGGGAGCCCCGAAAAGCGCTCACCCACCAGGGACCCGCGAGCTCCCGATGTCACCGTCCACCGGGCCGGCGGCTGGAGCCTCCGAATCTCCGGGGTCGGGCCGCAGCTGCGCGCCACCACAGCTCCTCCCGTTCCAAACTCGGCCAGCTCCGCGATGGTGAGTAAGTCCGCCGGCTCCGCGACTGGAGCCCCAGGTCGTTCCGTTGGAGGCCGCTCCACGGTGCTAGGCCCCAACGACAACGGAGACCCGATAGAGAAAGGTCTGGTCTCCTGTGCAGGGAAAAGATTTTAAAAGTTTACCCACCCTACCCCCCGCCCCCCGCCCCCCACACATACCCAGTTAAAAAACCCACTATAAACGAAACTCAAACGAAACAAAAAAAATAAATAAGACAATTTAACGAGCATTGATGTATATGTTGTAAACTTTCGTCCCAAATATCTTTCGTTATAGGATGACCTAACTCATTTTCCCATGTGTATCTATATAGTTCCATCGGTGGTACCTCGTTGTTTAAGAGGGTATTATAAATATAAGCTATTAATTTTTCAGTGTTAGGATGCTTATTCAAACATTCATCAAGAATTTCTGGTTCCCTAGTCCTATAAACTTGTGTATTAGATTTAACATAATCTCTAATTTGTAGATATCTGAAGAAATTATTTGAGTGCAGTCCATGATTCTGTTGTAACTCTTGAAATGAAAGAAAGATACCTTTCCTATAAAGATGTCCAATCTTTTTAATTCCATAATTTTTCCATTGTGTGAAACCTTTATCCAATATGGATGGCTTGAATAAAGGATTATTTACAATGGGAAGACATAGTGGTATATTATTCAATTTTAAAGCTTTTTTTAATTGTTTCCAAATTCGTATTCCACTATGTATTATAGGGTTCTCCTTATAAGTTTTTTTATGCAGTTTTGTGGGAGCAAATATAATCGAACCCATTTCAAAAGGTAAACAGTCTTCCTTTTCCATCCTTAACCTATCTGGTTGTTGATCCATTTTTTCCAGCCAGAAATTCATGTTTTTAATATGGACTGCCCAGAAATAAAATAAGAAATTTGGCAAAGCCAAACCTCCATTGCTCTTTGACTTACATAAATGTTTTTTAGTTATTCTATGATTCTTGTAATCCCAAATAAAGCTTGTAACAATGGAATCGACTTTTTTGGAAAAAAAAATTGGGATATATATCGGAATTAATTGAAATAGGTACAGTAGTTGCGGTAAGAAGATCATTTTTATAGCATTAATTCTACCAAGCATTGAAATGGGAAGTATTTTCCAGTGCTGAATATTCTTGTGTAATTTATTCAGTAAGGGAGGTAATTTTAGTTTAAATAAAGAGGTTTGTCTTAGTTACGTAGATTCCTAAATATTTAAGTTTATCTTTAACTATTTTAAAAGGGGATTGTTGTAATGTATGTAAATTGAATTTTGTTATTGGCATGATTTTGCTTTTATTCCAGTTAATTCTATATCCTGAAAACTGACCAAATTGAATTATTAGATTTAATAGATTTGGAATACTAGTTTCTAACTTTGTAATATATATTAGTACATCATCTGCATATAAAGACATTTTATTCCTTGTGTCTCTAGTGTTGTACCTGTGTATTCCTGGATGGGTTCTAACGCTTTCTGCTAATGGTTCAATTGCAAGAGCAAATAATAGTGGGGATAGTGAACATCCTTGTCTGCAAGCCTTTGTTTTTCTTAACGGCACATGCACCGAGGTACAGTGAAATTCATTTTTGTGCACAGTTCACTATACAAAAGCACTGAGATAAATCTTAGGTAGACAAAAATGCTGGAGAAACTCAGCGGGTGAGGCAGCATCTATGGAGCGAAGGAATAGGTGATGTTTTGGGTCGTGACCCTTCTTCAAACTGGTCTGAAGAAGGGTCTCGAACAGAAATGTCACCTATTCCTTCGCTCCAAAGATGCTGCCTCAACCGCTGAGTTTCTCCAGCATTTTTGTCTACCTTCGATTTTTCCAGTATCTGCAGTTCTTTCTTAAACAAGATAAATCTTAGATAAGCTTCTCAGATACAGTACAAGTATAGTACTTCTTCTTAGGCCCCTCCCTCGGTCACGGCTGACCATGGGTGTCCCCAGAGTGCTATTCCCTATATGGAGGACGCCTGTGCATGACTTTGTTTAACGTGGGGAGACTGGTGCACAGACAGTCCTGGTCCTTGACAGATCTGGGTCAGGATCCAGTGGCATGGAGTCCAAGATGACCGGAGACCCTTTTCTGCTGCAGCCTTCATCCGCCTTCCCAGCCGTTGTGATGCACCGGTGAGGTCTTGGTTGGATTGCTCTTTGTCAGAGACTGTCGTGGTTAACTGATACTCAAAATTAACTCGGGCGACGCGGAGAATTCTTCAAGAAGTTCAAACCTTTATTTGCAAATCGAGGCTGGAACTCTCAAAGTATACTCTGGAGTTTAGAACGATGAGAGGGGATCTTATTGAAACATAAGATTATTAAGGGTTTGGACACGATAGAGGCAGGAAACATGTTCCTGATGTTGGGGGAGTCCAGAACCAGGGGCCACAGTTTACGAATCAGGAGTAAGCCATTTAGAACGGAGATGAGAAAACACTTTTTCACACAGAGAGTTGTGAGTCTGTGGAATTCTCTGCCTCAGAGGGCGGTGGAGGCCGGTTCTCTGGATACTTTCAAGAGAGAGCTAGATAGGGCTCTTAAAGATAGCGGAGTCAGGGGATATGGGGAGAAGGCAGGAATGGGACACTGATTGTGGATGATGAGCCATGATCACATTGAATGGCGGTGCTGGCTCGAAGGGCCAAATGGCCTACTCCTGCACCTATTGTCTATTATCTATTATGCTAAACTACTCTACCAAACGATACTAAACTAAATATACTAAACCAAACTAGATTAAGCATACTAAACTAAACTACTATACTTAACTAAACTTGTGTAAGAAGGAACTGCAGATGCTGGTTTAAACCAAAGATTCAAGAGAGTTTATTGTCATGTGTCCCTGATAGGACAATGAAATTCTTGCTTTGCTTCAGCACAACAGAACATAGTAGGCATGAATACAGAACAGATCAGTGTGTCCATGTACCACTATATAAATATATACACACATGAATAAATAAACTGATGAAGTGCAAATAACAGATAATGGGCTATTAATGTTCATAGTTTTGTCCGAGCCAAGTTTAATAGCCTGATGGCTATGGGGAAGTAGCTATTCCTGAACCTGGTCGTTGCAGTCTTCAGGCTCCTGTACCTTCTACCTGAAGGTAGCAGGGAGATGAGTGTGTGGCCAGGATGGTGTGGGTTCTTGATGATGCTGCCAGCCTTTTTGAGGCAGCGACTGCGATAGATCCCCTCGATGGAAGGGAGGTCAGAGCCAATGATGGACTGGGCAGTGTTTAGTACTTTTTGTAGTCTTTTCCTCTCCAGGGCGCTCAAGTTGCCGAACCAAGCCACGATGCAACCGGTCAGCATGCTCTCTACTGTGCACCTGTAGAAGTTAGAGAGAGTCCTCCTTGACAATCCGACTCTCCGTAATCTTCTCAGGAAGTAGAGGTACTGATGTGCTTTCTTAATAATTGCATCAGTGTTCTCGGACCAGGAAAGATCTTCAGAGATGTGCACGCCCAGGAATTTGAAGCTCTTGACCCTTTCAACCATCGACCCGTTGATATAAACGGGACTGTGGGTCCCCATCCTACTCCTTCCAAAGTCCACAGTCAGTTCCTTGGTTTTACTGGTGTTGAGGGCCGGGTTATTGTGCTGGCACCATATGGACAGTCGCTCGATCTCTCTTCTATACTCTGACTCATCCCCATCAGTGATACGTCCCACCACAGTGGTGTCGTCAGCGAACTTGATGATGGAGTTCGCACTATGTCCGGCTACGCAGTCATGAGTATAGAGTGAGTACAGCAGGGGGCTGAGCACGCAGCTTTGAGGTGCTCCCGTGCTGATTGTTATCGAGGCTGACATATTTCCACCAATACGAACAGACTGGTCTGTGAATGAGGAAGTCGAGGATCCAATTGCAGAGGGATGCGCAGAGACCCAGTTCTGCGAGTTTGGTAACCAGCTTGGAGAGGATGATTGAATTAAATGCCGAGCTGTAATCAATGAATAACAGCCTGACATATGAGTTTTTGTTGTCCAAGTGGTCCAGAGCGGAGTGGAGGGCCAGCGAGATCGCATCCACCGTTGATCTGTTGTGGCGGTAAGCGAACTGCAGTGGGTCCAGGTTTTTGTCGAGGTAGGAGTTGATTTGCGCCATGATCAACCTCTCAAAGCACTTCATCACCACAGACGTTAGTGTCACTGGTCGATAGTCATTGAGGCACGTCACCTTACTCTTCTTGGGCACTGGTATAATTGATGCCCTTTTAAAGCAGGTGGGAACCTCAGACCTCAGAAGTGAGAGATTGAAAATGTCCGTAAAAACTCCAGCCAGTTGGTCCGCACAGGTTTTTAGAACACGACTGGGTATACCATCAGGTCCAGGCGCTTTTCGAGGGTTCACCCCTCTGAAGGATTTCCTGACGTCGGCCTCTGTGACTGAGACTGATAGATACAAAAAGCTGGAGTAACTCAGTGGGACAGGCAGCATCTCTGGAGAGAAGGAATGGGTGATGTTTCGGGTCGAGACCCTTCTTCAAACGGGTTAAACTGAACTGCTATACTAAATTAAACTACAAAACTATATACTAAACTAAGAAGGGTCTCAACCCGAAACGTCACCCATTCCTTCTCTCCATAGACGCTGCCTGTCCTGCTGAGTTAATCCAACATTGTGTCTACCTTCGATTTAAACCAGCATCTGCAATTCTTTCCGACTAAACTAAACTACTATACTAAACTAAATGATTTAAAACTAAATTAAACCAAGCTGCTATACATCTAAACTAAATAAAATATACTAAACTAAACTACTTTACTTTACTTAAATCTCCATAAATGCTGCCGCACCCGCTGAGATTTTTGTTTTTGGATTGAATTCTCTCTTTAATTTGTGTACTCGTGATGTCTTTACTATTACTAAACAGTTTACTTTACTAAACTGTTTAAGAAGGAACTGCAGATGCTGGAAAATCGAAGGTACACAAAAATGCTGGAGAAACTCAGCGGGTGCAGCAGCATCTATGGAGCGAAGGAAATAGGCAACGTTTCGGGTCGAGTCCCTTCTTC
>JAXLNO010000600.1:191376-236794 GCA_038087875.1 Malacoraja senta
TGGAAACATCCTCTCCACATCCACTCTATCCAGGCCTTTCATTATTCGGTAAGTTTCAATGAGGTCCCCCCCTCATCCTTCTAAACTCCTGCGAGTACAGGCCCAGTGCCGTCAAACGCTCATCGTGTGCAAAACTGGGCCAAGGTACAGGGAGCTTTGTGTTAAATAGTCTCTCATTTCAGCCGATTGTTGGTGCAAAGTTTTTTT
This sequence comes from Malacoraja senta, assembly GCA_038087875.1. Taxonomy (NCBI): domain Eukaryota; kingdom Metazoa; phylum Chordata; class Chondrichthyes; order Rajiformes; family Rajidae; genus Malacoraja; species Malacoraja senta. The sequence goes on from JAXLNO010000600.1 coordinate 191,584, forward strand.
AACTTGTCCCTTTATTGTTGTTAAGTAAGTTAGTGCTACTGTGCCACCTTGGATGGAAATGCAGATCGCTGAGGGCTGCTGACGGCTTCCCTGGATAAATCCTCACTCCCACTGCTACAGCTTCGAGAGAGGTTTCCCCGAGAGGAAGGCGGCCAATAGGTCGGCATTCCTGCCCTTCGGAGGAGAGGGCCAGCGGGTGTGGTCTGAGGAGAGACAAAACCGAGAACAGGTCACTGAGTACTTTTACGATAGACAATAGATGCAGGAGTAGGCCATTCGGCCCCGAGCCAGCACTGCCATTCAATGTAATCATGGCTGATCATCCCCAATCAGTACCCCATTCCTGCCTTCTCCCCATATCGCCTGACTCCCTCCGCTATCTTTAAGAGCCCTATCTAGCTCTCTCTTGAAAGTATCCAGAGAACCGGCCTCCACCGCCCTCTGAGGCAGAGAATTCCACATACTCACAACTCTCTGTGAAAAAGTGTTTCATCGTCTCCATTCTAAATGGCTTACCCCTTATTCTTAAACTGTGGCCCGGGTTCTGGACTCCCCCAACATCAGGAACATGTTTCCTGCCTCTAGCGTGTCCACCTGCCCGTACTTGATCCATATCCCTCCAAACCTGTCCTATCCATGTACCTGTCTAATTGTTTCTTAAATGTTGGGATGGTCCCAGCTTCAACTACCTCCTCTGGCAGCTCGTTCCATACACACACCACCCTTTGTGTGAAAAAGCTACGCCTCGGATTCCTATTAAATCTTTTCCCCTTCACCTTAAACCTCTGGTCCTCGATTCCCCTACTCTGGGCAAGACACTCTACCTGATCTATTCCTCTCATGATTTTATACACCTCTATAAGATCACCCCTCATCCTCCTGCGCTCCAAGGAATAGAGTCCCGGCCTACTCAACCTCTCCCTGTAGCTCACACCCTCTAGTCCTGGCAACATCCTCCTACTTTCTGACTATTGATGCAGAGGGTCCTCTGCTACTCTGGTTAAGTTTCATCATGGAAGACGTAGGGCGGCACGGTGGCACAGCGTTAGAGTTGCTGCCTTATAGCTTTAGCAACACCCAAGAACCGGGTTCGATCCTGACTACGGGAGCTGTCGGTACGTTCTCCCCGTGAGTTTTCTCCGAGATCTTCGGTTTCCTCCCACACTCTAAAGACGTACAGGTTTGTATGTTAATTGGCTTGGTGTCCAGTGCCCTCCATAATATTTGGGACAAAGACCCATCATTTATTTATTTGCCTCTGTACTCCACAATTTGAGATTTGTAATAGAAAAAATCTTATGTGGTTAAAGTGCACATTGTCAGATTTTAATAAAGGCCATTTTTATACATTTTGGTACACCACGTAGAAATTACAGCTGTGTTTATACATAGTCCCCCCATTTCAGGGCACCATAATGTTTGGGACACATGGCTTCACAAGGTGTTTGTAATTGCTCAGGTGTGTTTAATTGCCTCCTTAATGCAGGTATAAGAGAGCTCTCAGCATCTAGTCTTTCCTCCAGTCTTTCCATCACCTTTGGAAACTTTTATTGCTGTTTATCAACATGAGGACCAAAGTTGTGCCAATGAAAGTCAATGAAGCCATTATGAGACTGAGAAACAAGAATACAACTGTTAGAGACATCAGCCAAAATCAACTGTTTGGAACATCATTAAGAAGAGAGCACTGGTGAGCTTACTAATCACAAAGGGACTGGCAGGCCAAGGAAGACCTCCACAGCTGATGACAGAAGAATTCTCTCTATAACAAAGAAAAATCCCCAAACACCTGTCCGACAGATCAAAAACACTCTTCAGGAGTCAGGTGTGGATTTGTCAATGACCACTGTCCGCAGAAGACCAAATGAACAGAAATACAGAGGCTACACTGCAAGATGCAAACCACTGGTTAGCCACAAAAATAGGATGGCCAGGTTAGCTAGCCAAGAAGTACTTAAAAGAGCAACTACAGTTCTGGAAAAAAGGTCTTGTGGAAAGATGAAATGAAGACAAATTTATATCAGAGTGATGGCAAGAGCAAAGTATGGAGGAGAGAAGGAGCTGCCCAAGATCCAAAGCATACCACCTCATCTGTGAAACACAGTGGTGGGGGTGTTATGGCCTGGGCATGTATGGCTGCTGAAGGTACTGGCTCACTTATCTTCATTGATGATACAACTGCTGATGGTAGTAGCATAATGAATTCTGAAGTGTATAGACACATCCTATCTGCTCAAGTTCAAACAAATGCCTCAAAACTCATTGGCCGGCAGTTCATTCTACAGCAAGACAATGATCCCAAACATACTGCTGAAGCAACAAAGGAGTTTTTCAAAGCTAAAAAATGGTCAATTCTTGAGTGGCCAAGTCAATCACTCGATCTGATCCCAATTGAGCATGCCTTTTATTTGCTGAAGAGAAAACTGAAGGGGACTAGCCCTCAAAACAAGCATAAGCTAAAGGTAGCTGCAATACAGGCCTGGCAGAGCATCACCAGAGAAGACACCCAGCAACTGGTGATGTCCATGAATCGCAGACTTCAAGCAGTCATTGCATTCAAAGTATATTCAGCAAAATACTAAACATGAGTACTTTCATTTACATGACATTGCTGTGTCTCAAACATTATGGTGCCCTGAAATGGGGGGGACTATGTATAAACACTGCTGTAATTTCTACATGGTGAAACTAAATTGTATAAAAATGGCCTTTATTAAAATCTGACAATGTGCACTTTAACCACATGTGATTTTTTCTATTACAAATCTCAAATAGTGGAGTACAGATGCAAATAAATAAATGATGGGTCTTTGTCCCAAACATTATGGAGGGCTCTGTAAGTGTAAATTGTAAATTGTCCCTAGTGTGTGCAGGATAATGTTAGTGTGCGGGGATCGCTGGTCGGCGTTGACTCGGTGGGCCAAAGGGCCTGTTTCCGCGCTGTATCTCTAAACAAAACCACACTACACTGAAGCTGATGGGGATATTTGAAGGGAGAGAGAGAGAGAGGCTTCTCCTTACCGGGAATGTGCCAGGGGCTTTGGTAGAGGCTTTGCCCGCCATCCACCCTCACCGTCTCCCCGGTGATGAACGAGGCAGCAGGTGAAAGCAAAAAGCAAACGACAGGAGCGACCTGCAACCGGAGAGAACAGGGTTCAGTTTAGTGTTTAAGCAGGAACTGCAGATGCTGGAAAATCGAAGGTAGACAAAAATGCTGGAGAAACTCAGCGGGTGAGGCAGCATCTATGAAGCGAAGGTCCTTCGCTCCATAGATGCTGCTGCACCCGCTGAGTTTCTCCAGCACTTTTGTCTACCTAGGGTTCAGTTTAGTTTGTTGTCACGTGTACCGAGATACAGTGAAAAGCTTTTGTTGCGTGCTATCCAGTGAGCAGAAAGACAACACGTGATTACAATCGAGCCGTTTACAGTGTGTATGGCGTCAGATGATGGGGTGTGTTCAAGCGTTCAAGTTACATTTATTGCCACACGTACCAATTGGTACAGTGAGATTTGGGTTACCATACAGCCATACAAATAAAAAAGAACACAATAGACAATAGGTGCAGGAGTAGGCCATTCGGCCCCTTGAGCCAGCACCGCCATTCAATGTGATCATGGCTGATCATCCCTAATCAGTACCCCGTTCCTGCCTTCTCCCCATATACCCTGACTCCGCTATTTTTAAGAGCCCTATCTAGCTCTCTCTTGAAAGCATCCAGAGAACCGGCCTCCACCGCCCTCTGAGGCAGAGAATTCCACAGACTCACAACTCTCTGTGTGAGAAAGTGTTTCCTCATCTCCGTTCTAAATGGCTTACTCCTTATTCTTAAGAAGTGGCCCCTGGTTCTGGACTCCCCCAACATCGAGAACATGTTTCCTGCCTCTAGCGTGTCCAAGCCCTTAACAATCGAGCCGTTTACAGTGTGTATGGCGTCAGATGACGGGGTGTGTTCAAGTTCAAGTTACATTTATTGCACCAATTGGTACAGTGAGATTTGAGTTACCATGCAGCCATACGAATAAAAAGAACACAACACACAAGATAGAATTTAACGTGAAAATCCCCACACAGCAGAATCAACGTTTCACACTGTGAGGGAAGGCACGAAAGTTCAGTCAACTTCCTCATTGTTCACCCGTGGTCGGGGCCTTTGGGCCCTCCGCAGTCGCCGGTACGGACAGCCTGATGTTTCAGGCCCTCTCGCCTGGATGATCGGAGCTCCGGCGTCAGAACGGAGAACACTCTCAGCGGCTTGGAGTTTCCGAATCGGCCACTTCTTACAGGATGCGGCTCCCGAAGTCCACAGGCCGAGCTGGGTGGAGATTCAAGTGTCAAGTGTCAAGTGTCAAGTGAGTTTATTGTCATGTGTCCCTGGTAGGACAATGAAATTCTTGCTTTGCTTGAGCACAACAGAACATAGTAGGCATTTACTACAAGGCATTCTATAAATATATACACAATGGTCAATATACTGATAAAGTGCAAATAACAGTATTGGCTAGTAAATGTCAGTGTTATATCCGAGCCAGGTTTAATAGCCTGATGGCTGTGGGGAAGTAGCTGTTCCTGAACCTGGTCGTTGCAGTCTTCAGGCTCCTGTACCTTCTACCTGAAGGTAGTAGGGAGATGAGTGTGTGGCCAGGATGGTGTGGGTCCTTGATGATGCTGCCAGCCTTTTTGAGGCAGCGACTGTGGTAGATCCCCGCGATGGAAGGGAGGTCAGAGCCGATGATGGACTGGGCAGTGTTTACTACTTTTTGTAGTCTTTTCCTCTCCAGGGTACTCAAGTTGCCGAACCAAGCCACGATGCAACCGGTCAGCATGCTCTCTACTGTGCACCTGTAGAAGTTAGAGAGAGTCCTCCTTGACAAACCGACTCTCCGTAATCTTCTCAGGAAGTAGAGGCGCTGATGTGCTTTCATAATAATGGCATCATTGTTCTCGGACCAGGAAAGATCTTCAGAGATGTGCACGCCCAGGAATTTGAAGCTCTTGACCCTTTCAACCATCGACCCGTTGATATAAACGCTGGTGACTCCCCGGCAAGGCGTCCGAGGACTCGGCGATGTTAAAGTCAGCGCCGCCCGCGGCTGGAAACTCCGCAGACCACAGCTCTGCGGTGTTAATGTCGGCAGGCCCAACACTCCAGAGCTCCACACGCCGATTCTCGGTAAGGCATCGCCCCGCTCCGTGGTGGAATTCAGTGCTGCGCCGCCGCTGAAGCTCTGGCCGGTCTCCGGCAGGAAAGGCCACGCCAATCCAGATGATAGTGGACACTGACCGCTCCGTCACGGATTCCGATCTCCCCACCATCGAAGGGATCTACAGGAGGCACTGCCTCAAAAAGGCAGCCAGCATCATCAGAGACCCACACCACCATGGCCACGCTCTCATCTCGCTGCGACCATCGGGAAGAAGGTACAGGAGCCTGAAAACCGTGACCTCCAGGTTCATGAACAGCTTCTTCCCTACAGGTTTTTATGAGTGTGTGTGTGTATATATATATACATATATATATATATATATATATATACACATATACATAAACATGTGTATACATATACACCTATATATATATATATACACACACCACGCACACACACACAGAACATTTGTTTGCTCGTTGATTATATTGTTTACAGAGTACTATGTTTACATATTCTGTTGGGCTGCAGCACGTATCGCCATTGTGGAGCAGCAGTAGAGTTCCTGCCTTACAGCGCTTGCAGCGCCAGAGACCCGGGTTCCATCCTGACTGTGGGTGCTGTCTGTACGGAGTTTGTACGTTCTTCCCGTGACCTGCGTGGGTTTTCTCCGGGTGCTCCGGTTTCCTCCCATACTCCAAAGACGTGCAGGTTTGGAGGTTCAATGGGTTAGGTTTGTCTATTTGGTATAATTGTAAATTGTCCCTAGTGTGTGTAGGATAGTGTTAAGGGCCTGTCCCACTTAGGCGACTTTTCAGCGGACTGCCTGCGATCTTCAAGCTCGCGGCTCTCGCCTGAAAAACCGCGAGCTGGATCGACCGTCAGAGCGGAACGAACACACACACACACACTCAAACACATTGCAAAGGCGGGGGGCAGGGCAAGCGGGGGAGCGCTGTCTGAAATTTACACGGTGCAAAGCCAAGGTGATACAGACACACACCGCGATGAACAGGAAGGTTGGCGTTGTAATTAAGATGGCTAACACAGTGTACGGTAAGTCCTTTAAAAGAGGGGAGAAGGGGGAGAAGGAGTGGAGACAACTTTTAATAAGCCAGAGATACACAGCTGTGAAGCTTAGCGGACATTTAACATTACCAGTCGGTTTTCCTTGGTTCTGAAAACTCGTGCTTACATTTTTTTTCCCCAATGAGCCAATGAAAATGCCCGGTCAGCAAAGGCGATTAACTAAAACTACCTACGACTACCTCGACTACCCATAACTACATGGCGACCCCACTACAACTGCACCTACGACTACAAAAGTATTGATTTTCTCCGTGGAATGCAATTTGATGCAGTACAGCAAGCTTCATCAGCCCTGAGGCACAAAGACATAGTGGGGCAAGTCCAGCAGGGAAGAGGAGGCTTTGGCCTTACGACAAGTAAACCAACTTGGCGAAAGGCCACAACATCAGAGCGGAGGACGTTGGTGGTCGAGGAGGTGCGGCGACAGGAGGAGGCCGCAAGAAGTGCAAAGGCGGTCCCTCTTGCCAAACAGGGGCAATGGATGCAGTGGGAAGGTGTGGAGCGGAGGAAGATCAGCTGGAAAGAACTATGGGAAATGGAAGCAAGCAAGATCAGCTTCATCATCAGAGCGACATATGCGTGCTTCCATCACCAAAGAACCTCCATCAGTGGTACGGCGAGGATCCAACCTGTGCCATCTGCCCAACTCCAGCAACCCTCAAACACATCATGGTAGGCTGCAAGACCAGCATCACGCAAGGGAGATACACGTGGCGGCATAATCAGGTACTAAAAAGCCTGGCATCAGCCCTTGAGAACAGGCGGTGTGCGACCAACTACTTGCCTCCGAGAGCAAGCAACCCGCCCCCCCCCCCCTAAGGGTAACAACCTTTGTCCGAGAAGGACAGAAAACATCTAAACTTCCTTCCACCAGATCAGAAGAAGGAAACCTATGCAGGGCCCGTGACTGGAGGATGCTGGCGGACATCGGCCGACAACAAATTTTTCCACCTGAAATTGCTTCCACCAACCTCAGGCCAGACCTGGTGTTCTGCTCCCCTTCACAGAAGACTGCTTACATCATAGAGCTCACAGTTCCATGGGAGGACTCTGTTGAGGAGGCCTATGAGCGTAAGAAGCTGCGCTACGCAGAGCTTGCAGCAGAGGCAACACAGCGTGGCTGGAACACCAAAGTCTATCCAGTTGAAGTGGGATGCAGAGGATTTGTTGCGTCATCTACCATCAGACTGCTGAAGGAGCTTGGAATCCATGGTCAGGCTCTGCGGAAGACCATAAGATCACTCTCAGAGGCGGCTGAAAGAAGCAGCCGATGGATTTGGCTCAAGCGGAAAGACCCATGCTGGGCCCCAAGTATGTCGGGGTGAATCTTTGGGACGGTTTGACACGGGACACGCGCTGAGGGTTGATCACCCTGCAGCGGGTCGCCCTTGTGGAGGGTGTATAGTGTTAAAAGGCCGAAACACCCAGTGATGCAAGGGTACCCTACTGATGATGTGTCCTGTGCCCAACTGTCCTGAAGGTTACCCCCCCGATGTTGAGCGTCTACCACTCTCAACAATCAACGAATGTCGTGAAATGCTCCCCACCTATTGGCACAAGGGACTTCTTAACATCTTGTCCTGTGTACTTGATTCTGATAATCTGGACTCGTCCAGTGACTGCTGTGAAAGGACAGCTGAGAACATGGGAAAGTCCATGTGACAGCTTGGAGAGACAGCTGACAGGAGGGAACAGACCCCACTGGGGCCGTCATGGGCTAGCTACCCATGACAGCAGTCCCCAACGCTGTTTCAGCTAGTTGGAGACACCCGCTAAATGCTACTAAAAGTAAACTAAAGAGAATACCCATAGAGCCTTCGAGAGCGGGGGCGCAAGATGGCTCACCGATTGATAACACGGTTACAGACCCAGGAACGGAAACGACTACGGACAAGGAGAGCATGGCACATGAGACATCCACAACAGCTGCGGGACACAAACTTCAGGTGTGCATCTGTGGTTGGGAGAAAATAACATCAGTGAAGGGCTTGAAGATCCACCAAGGGAAGAAAAAGTGCTTGAGAGAGCAGAAACATGGGCCTCGCATTGACCAGTACTTCTTACGAAGCAACCAGTCAAATCAGTCGAGTGAAGCACAGCGACGGGACACAAACCAAAGTTCGCAGAGCATCAGCACCCATGTCACTGAAGAGGGTGATACAAGCACAGAAATGCCGGTGGAGGAGCCCACGCAACAACTACAAAGACCTCCATTGGAGGGAAAGATCAAAGGGCACAAACCTGGAGTGAAATGGCCCAAAGCTGTTGAAAAGAAAGAGTGGGAGACGGTCAACAGTGACCTTATACATATCTTGGAGCAACAAGCGGGCACAGCAGTGGAAAAGCTTGAAAGGAAGGGCAACACAATCTACAGCTATGGAGAAGAACGGTTTGGGGTGAGTAAAGGGAGAGGTGGAAAGAAATTACCAACACCAATCAAGCCCAGGAGGCAGCAGGAGATCGAGAGGCTAATCAGAGAGAGGAGACAGTTGAAAACGCAATGGAAAAAAGCAACTGACGCAGAGAGAGAAGGTCTCATGCTACTCCAAGAGGACATCAAGAACCGATTGGCAACCTTGCAAAAAGCAGAGAACTTGAGGAAACTTCGCAAGAAAAAAGAACACACAAGAACACGGTTCTACAAAGACCCTTTCAAGTTCATCAAAGACCTCTTCGCAAAGGAAAAAAGTGGAACTTTGAAAACATCAAAACAGGAATTGGAGAAACACCTGGAAAAGGCCCACAAAGACACGAAAAGGCATGAGCAGTTAGTCATCCCACATGACATCCTGCCTATTCAACCACCTGAATTCAACCTGGACACCAGCCCTCCGAGATGGAAAGAGGTGGAGAACACGGTCCGGCGAGCAAGAGCAGCATCAGCTCCGGGGCCAAACGGAGTACCATACAAGCTCTACAAGAACGCACCGGATGTGTTACGCTTTCTATGGAAGCTCATGAGGGTGGTGTGGAAGAAGCAAACAATACCTAAGGCGTGGCGAAGGGCCGGCGGCGTGCTAATACCTAAAGAAAAGGATTCGTCAGACATCAGCCAATTCCGGCCAATATGTCTCCTCAACGTCGAGGGAAAAATCTTTTTCAGCATTGTATCACAAACGCTGTCCACCTATCTGGTAACAAACAAGTACATTGATACATCTGTACAGAAAGCAGGAATTCCAGGACTTTCGGGCTGCTTGGAGTATACAAGCATGATCTGGCACCAGATCCAAGCAGCTAAGAAGGACAAGAGAGACCTACATGTGATCTTCCTCGATCTGGCCAATGCATTTGGTTCAGTTCCCCATGAACTCCTTTGGGAATCTTTTGCCTTTTCCCATGTACCAGAGCTCATCACCCCACACTGGTCAAGAAATATTACCAAGACCTGCAGCTGTGCTTCGCAACAGCTGACTTCAGTACAACATGGCAGCGCTTGGAAGTAGGCATCATGGCAGGCTGCACACTCACCCTTGGCCTTTACAATGGCCATGGAAGTCATCATCAGGGCCTCAAAATGGGTGGTGGGCGGTGAACGAACCAGGGCTGGGCTCCGTCTGCCACCCATCAGGGCATACATGGACGACATGACAACACTAACCACTACAGCATGCACCAAGCGGCTACTTGGAAAGCTGCAGGAGAACATCAAATGGGCCCGAATGAAAATCAAACCAAGTAAATCTCGAAGCATCTCCATAGTCAAGGGGGTGCTTAGAGACACAAGGTTCTGTATCGGTGACGACCCAATACCAACAGTGTCTGAGCAACCAGTTAAAAGCCTGGGCAGATGGTACAACGCAAGTCTCAAGGACAAAGAGCAGGTGCAACAACTAAGGCAAGAAATTGTCAACGGCCTGGAGAACATCAATCAAACCCTACTGCCTGGGAAACTGAAGCTCTGGTGCCTACAGTTTGGACTCCTTCCTCGGACAATGTGGCCACTGACCGTTTATGAAGCCGCAATAACTGTGGAGAAGATGGAGCGAACCATAACTTCATACGTGAAGAAATGGCTCGGTGTCCCACGATGTCTAACTAACATCGGCCTCTATGGCAAAGGGGTCCTGGAACTACCTCTCACTAGTCCAACAGAGGAATATAAGTGTTCTAAAGTAAGACTCCAGATGACACTGAGGGACTCTAGAGACAAGATCATCAGTGCTGTTGCGCCGCCCCTAGCAACTGGCCGGAAGTGGACACCATCTGATGCAGTACAGCAAGCTTCATCAGCCCTGAGGCACAAAGACATAGTGGGGCAAGTCCAGCAGGGAAGAGGAGGCTTTGGCCTTACGACAAGTAAACCAACTTGGCGAAAGGCCACAACATCAGAGCGGAGGACGTTGGTGGTCAAGGAGGTGCGGCGACAGGAGGAGGCCGCAAGAAGTGCAAAGGCGGTCTCTCTTGCCAAGCAGGGGCAATGGATGCAGTGGGAAGGTGTGGAGCGGAGGAAGATCAGCTGGAAAGAACTATGGGAAATGGAAGCAAGCAAGATCAGCTTCATCATCAGAGCGACATATGACGTGCTTCCATCACCAAAGAACCTCCATCAGTGGTACGGTGAGGATCCAACCTGTGCCATCTGCCCAACTCCAGCAACCCTCAAACACATCATGGTAGGCTGCAAGACCAGCCTCACGCAAGGGAGATACACGTGGCGGCATAATCAGGTACTAAAAAGCCTGGCATCAGCCCTTGAGAACAGGCGGTGTGCAACCAACTCCTTGCCTCCGAGAGCAAGCAACCCCCCCCCCCCCCCCTAAGGGTAACAACCTTTGTCCGAGAAGGACAGAAAACATCTAAACTTCCTTCCACCAGATCAGAAGAAGGAAACCTATGCAGGGCCCGTGACTGGAGGATGCTGGCGGACATCGGCCGACAAATAATTTTTCCACCTGAAATTGCTTCCACCAACCTCAGGCCAGACTTGGTGTTCTGGTCCTCTTCACAGAAGACTGCTTACATCATAGAGCTCACAGTTCCATGGGAGAACTCTGTTGAGGAGGCCTATGAGCGTAAGAAGCTGCGCTACGCAGAGCTTGCAGCAGAGGCAACGCAGCATGGCTGGAACACAAAAGTCTATCCAGTTGAAGTGGGATGCAGAGGATTTGTTGCGTCATCTACCATCAGACTGGTGAAGGAGCTTGGAATCCATGGTCAGGCTCTGCGGAAGACCATAAGATCACTCTCAGAGGCGGCTGAAAGAAGCAGCCGGTGGATTTGGCTCAAGCGGAAAGACCCATGCTGGGCCCCAAGTATGTCGGGGTGAATCTTTGGGACTGTTTGACACGGGACACGCGCTGAGGGTTGATCACCCTGCAGCGGGTCGCCCTTGTGGAGGGTGTATAGTGTTAAAAGGCCGAAACACCCAGTGATGCAAGGGTACACTACTGATGATGTGTCCTGTGCCCAACTGTCCTGAAGGTTACCCCCCCGATGTTGAGCGTCTACCACTCTCAACAATCAACGAATGTCGTGAAATGCTCCCCACCTATTGGCACAAGGGACTTCTTAACATCTTGTCCTGTGTACTTGATTCTTTGGTCGCAGAACTTTTTTCCAACATGTTGAAAAAATTGCTGTGACCATACTGAGGCCGCGACTAGTTCCCAGAATGCGGGAACTCCTCGCGACCATGAAGGAGACTTACCAGAGACCATGTGCCGATCATGAGGCGAGCGCAGAGTCTCCTGCACTCGCCTAAAAAGGCGCCTAAGTGGGACAGGCCCTTTGGTGTGCGGGGATCGCTGGTCAGCGCGGACCCGGTGGGCCGAGGCCCTTGTTTCCGCGCTGTGTCTCTAAACTACACAAAACTAAAAGTAAGAATTTCACTGTTGTGTCTCTTGTCTCTCTTCCATTCTCAGCAGTGCCAGTCTACAGCCGCTATCCTTCAGTATTTATGCACATGATGGTGCCGGCATTTAATTTTATTTCACTTAAAGACCCAGCACTGGAGAAAGCCACCGGCTCGGGCCTGACCCACTGAGCCACTCCAACACTTTTGTCATTTTTAAAAATATAAACCAGCACTTGCAGTTCCTTGTGCCTACACTTTATTTATTTTATTTAAATCCTTTATTTCGAGCAGAAAAATTAAAAGCAAATATGAAACAGCATACAAAAAACAAAACAAGAATATTTATAAAGTGTCATAAACAATATTTATAAATAAATGAATCGTATGTGTCCGAAAAGGAGCAGGAAGAAGCCAAAGCTTATTAATTCCCACCCCTTATTCAACTGCTTATAATTATCTTATACAAATTTAGCAGCTATAAACACCTATTTCCATATGTACACCAAATTATTTACATATATATATATATACTAATCAAATATTTGCACTGTTCTGTGATCAGTTTTGGTCACTAAAGGAAAAATGCTAAAAAGCTGGAAAGAACGAAAAGAGCTGGAAAATAGACAATAGACAATAGACAATTGGTGCAGGAGTAGGCCATTCGGCCCTTCGAGCCAGCACCGCCATTCAATGTGATCATGGCTGATCATCCCCAATCAGTACCCCGTTCCTGCCTTCTCCCCATATCCCCTGACTCCGCTATTGTTAAGAGCCCTATCTAGCTCTCTCTTGAAAGTATCCAGAGAACCCGCCTCCACCGCCCTCTGAGGCAGAGAATTCCACAGACATGTGGAATCTGTCTATCCTATCTGTAGTGGGTAGATAGTGAGCCGAAAGGCCTGTTTCCACGCTGAATCTCTGCAACTGTTCGTCCATCGTGCATAGAGTGGATGTGGAGAGGATGTTTCCACTCGTGGGAGAGTCTAGGACCAGAGGGCACAGCCTCAGAATAAATGGACGTTCCTTAAATCAGCATCTGCAGTCCTTTCCTACATACTCCTTCGGGAAGGAGATGAGGAGGAATCTCTTTAGCCAGAGGGTGGTGATTCTGTGGAATTCATTGCCACAGACGGCTGTGGAGGCCACAAGTCAGTGGATATTTTTAAGGCAGAGATAGATAGATTCTTGATTAGTACGGTTGTCAGGGGTTATGGGGAGAAGGCAGGAGAATGGGGTTAGGAGGGGGAGATAGATAGCCTTGTTATTTAAGAAGGAATTGCAGATGCGAGAAAATCGAAGGTGGACAGAAATGCCGGAGAAACTCAGCGGGTGAGGCAGCATCTATGGAGCGAAGGAAATAGGCGACGTTTCGGGCCGAAACGTTGCCTATTTCCTTCGCGCCATAGATGCTGCCTCACCCGCTGAGTTTCTCCAGCACTTTTGTCTATCTTCATATATAGTTTTGTTTAGTTTAGAGATACAGCGCAGAAACAGGCCCTTCGGCCCACCGAGTCCGCACCGACCAGCGTTCCCCGCACACTAACACTATCCTACTTCGATAGATCAGCCATGATTGAATGGTGGACCCGATGGGCCGAATGGCCTAATTCTTCCCCTATGTCTTATGGTCTTAGGGACTTGAACGGATAGCACACAAACACATCTTCTCACGGCATCTCAGACGACGAGAACTCACCTCCTCGGGGACTCCCAGCCTCTTCGCTGGGATCTTCGAGATGTTATCCTTGAACAAACGGGGTCCCAGTTCCTTGTAGTTTGCCACTGCTGACTCGGAAAAAATGGTTCCCTGTGAGGGTGGAAAGTTTAGTGTAGTTATACAGCGCAGAAACATTGAATAATAGGCGCAGGAGTAGGCCAATCGGCCATTATTAATCGTTTAAGAAGGAACTGCAGATGCAGAGAATGGAGAGGCTGGGCTTGTACACTCTGGAGTTTAGAAGGATGAGAGGCTATCTCATTGAAACATATAAGATTACTAAGGGTTTGGACATGCTAGAGGCAGGAAACATGTTCCCGATGTTGGGGTAGTCCAGAACCAGGAGCCACAGTTTAAGAATAAGGAGTAAGCCATTTAGAACAGAGACGAGGAAACACTTTTTCTCACAGAGAGTGGTGAGTCTGTGGAATTCTCTGCCTCAGAGGGCGGTGGAGGCCGGTTCTCTGGATGCTTTCAAGAGAGAGCTAGATAGGGCTCTTAAAGATAGCAGAGTCAGGGGATATAGGGAGAAGGCAGGAACGGGGTACTGATTGGGGATGGTCAGCCATGATCACATTGAATGGCGGTGCTGGCTCCAAGGGCCGAAAGGCCTACTCCTGCACCTATTGTCTATTGTCTATGTATGGCTGGTCGGCACGGGCTGGGTGGGCCGAAGGGCCTGTTTCCGCGCTGTATCTCTGGATGCAGACTCTAGTCTGGACAGCTGGTGGTCAGGATTGCGGCTGGGATTCGGCGTGGAGTGCCAGCCGGCGTGAGGTGCGGGGGGGAGGGGTGACGGAGCGAGGGGGGTGGGAGAGGGAGGAACCCACCGGTGCCACTGCATTGACCCGCACTCCACTGTCGGCCCACTCGATGGCCAGGCTCTTGGTGAGGTTGTCCACGGCCGATCTCGCTGCTCCTGTGTGACTGGGGGGGGGGGCAGAATACAGCTAGTTACAGGTCGACCTCAAGCAGTCAGAACTTCAAGAGTCCTTTCATCTTTAGTTTAGTTTAGCTTTGGTGTTATTTTATCCAGGGAAAGAACTGCAGATGTTGGTTTACACTGAATATAGACACAAAAAGCTGGAGTAACTGAGCGGGACAGGCAGCATCTCGAGAGAGAAGGAATGGGTGACGTTTCGGGTCGAAACCCTTCTTCTGAGTCTGAAGATGGGTCGCGACCCAAAACATTACCCATTCCTTCTATCCAGGAATACTGCCTGTCCAGCATTTTGAGTTTATCTTAGTTTAGTGTTAGTTTGCTGTTAGTTTAGTGTTAGTTTGTTTAGTTGAAGTTTTTGTTTGGTTTGGTTTGTTGCAAGCTAACCAGTCAGGGGAAAGACTATACATCGAGCTGTTCGCGGTGTACAAATACATGATAAGGGAATAACGTTTAGTGCAAGGTAAAGCCAGCAAAGTCCAATCAAGGATAGTCCGAGGGTCACCAATGAGGTAGATGGGAGGTCAGGACCGCTCTCTAGTTGATGAGAGGACGGTTCAGTTGCCTGATAACAGCTGGGAAGAAACTGTCCCTGAATCTGGAGGTGTGTGCGCTCGTTTTCACACTTCTGTACCTCTTGCCCGATGGGAGAGGGGAGGAGAGGGAATGACCAGGGGTGAGACTGGTCCTTGATTATGCTGCTGGCCTTGCCGAGGCAGCGTGAGGTGTAGATGGAGGCGATGGAAGGGAGGTTGGTTTGTGTGACGGTCTGGGCTGCGTCCACAACTCATTTAAGTTTTAAAGTTTAAGTTCGGTTTAGTTTAGGAAGGAATTGCAGATGCTGGTTTAAACCAAAGATAGATACAAAAGGCTGGAGTAACTCTGTGGGTCAGGCAGCATCTCTGGAGAAAAGGAATAGGTGATGTTTCAGTCTGAAGAAGGGTCTCAACCTGAAACGTCACCTATTCCTTCTCTCCAGAGATGCTGCCTGACCCGCTGAGTTACTCCAGCCTTTTGTGATGGTCTTTAGTTTAGTTTATTGTCCACTGTATGGAGGTACAGTGAAATGCTTTATTATTGCATGCCCTCCAGTCAGCGGATAGACTATACATGACTACACACCAAGATTAATTTAGTTTAGAGATACAGCGCGGAAACAGGCCCTTCGGCCCAGAGTCCGTGCCGACCAGCGATATACTAGTACTAGCCTACACACTCAGTACAATTTACAATTTTTACCGAAGCCAATTAACCTGCACGACTTTGGAGTGTGGGAGGAAACCAGAGTACCCGGAGAAAACCCACGGGGTCACGGGGAGAACGTGCAAACTCCATACAGACAGCACCCATAGTTCAGGATGGAACCCGGGTCTCTGGCGCTGTGAGGCAGCAGCTCTACCCGCTGCGCCACCGTGCCTGCCCTAAAGGAGAGGCTTTACATTAGAGTACTTCACTTTAAAGTAATTACTTTACGAAAGTAAAGTGTGAAGTCTACAGAGGACAGGAATGAGGCGGGGGTGAGGGAGCAGGGTGGGGAGGAAGATTAGCATTGCAGGCTGATGATCTGTACACATAGGAGCAGGGTGCTGACAGACCTGTTTCTATTTTTTTGTAACCAAAATTAATTTGAATCAACTATTTGCAAAAATGGTAGTATGTACTTAGTTGGTAGGGGATCTCATTGATACATAAGATTATTAAGGGTTTGGACACGCAGGAGGCTGGAAACATGTTCCCGATGGGGGAGTCCAGAACCAGGGGCCACAGTTTAAGAATAAGGGGTAAGCCATTTAGTACGGAGACGAGGAAACACTTTTTCACAGAGAGTTGTGAGTCTGTCGAATTCTCCGCCTCAGAGGGCGGTGGAGGCCGGTTCGCTGGATACTTTCAAGAGAGAGCTAGATAGGGCTCTTAAGATAGCGGTCAGGGGATATGGGGAGAAGGCAGGAACGGGTACTGATTGGGGATGATCAGCCATGATCACATTGAATGGCGGTGCTGGCTCGAAGGGCCGAAAGGCCTACTCCTGCACCTAATGTCTATTGTCTATTGGTACAGTATAAAAAATACAAACAAACCCACCACCATAATACAAAATAAAGCAAATATTCTAAAATATTGAATATTAAATTACTATTTCCCCATCCTTATTGAGGGTGTCTCCCCCCACCCCCCACGATGCCAAGCTGTCCCGGAAATCCCCCAGAGCGCCCGTGGACAGCGCGTAGTCCCTCTCTAACACCCCCCGGGCACGGGCGTAACCCCGGAAAAGGGGCAGGCAGCCGGCTCGGGCGAGACTCCGGCCTGCATGTGCAGGCTTCCGTGAATCAACATCCCCATGCGTGCAGGGTTCCTGGGTGTCACCCGCCCCCCCCCCCTTCCCAAACCAGGGATGAAACGGCCACTCACGCCATCCCCGGGAACCCTTTCCACATGTCCGCTACCACGTTGACGATGGAACCGCCGTTGTCTCTCATCCACGAGCGATACACTGCAATGGAGAGAGCACAGAGCGAGCGTTAGGGAGGGGAAAGAGGCGGCATGGTGGCGCAGCGGGTAGAGCTGCTGCCTCACAGCGCCAGAGACCCGGGTTCCATCCTGACTACAGTGCTGTCTGTACGGAGTTTGTACCTTCTCCCCGTGACCTGCGTGGGTTTTCTCCGGGTGCTCCGGTTTCCTCCCACACTCCAAAGATGTGCAAGTTTGTAGGTTAATTGGCTTGGTGTAAATGTAAAAATTGTCCCTAGTGGGTGTAGGACAGTGTTAATGTGCGGGGATCGCTGGTCGGCGCGGACCCGGTGGGCCGAAGGACCTGTTTCCGCGCTGTATCTCTAAACTAAACTAAAGTAAATGTACAGGTTTGTAGGTTGATTGGCCTCTGTAAATTGCCTTGAGTGTGTGTAGGGTGGGACTAGTTCACAGGTTATAGGAGTACAATTAGGCCATTTGGCCCATCAAGTCCACTCTGCCATTCAATCATGGCTGATCTTTGCCTCCTAATCCCATTCTCCTGCCTTCTCCCCGTAACCCTTGACACCCGTTCTAATCAAGAATCTATTTATCTCTGCCTTAAAAATATCCACTGACTTGTGGCCTCCACAGCCGTCTGTGGCAATGAATAGTAAGATTAAACGAGAACTTACCAGTTTGAAGTTTGATCTTGCTTTTATGAGGAGTTACGATGAGCGATTACGTGAAGAAGGAACGTCAGTCCGCATGCGCGTCAATCTTCAAAGCAGCGGTGTGAAATCACAGAAAAGAGAAATGACCTGAGGATAGTAAGATTGAGAACTGGAAACTACCAGATGACCTTGATAATATGAGGGAGGGAGCGGTGGGCACATAATCGCTCATCGTAACTCCTCATAAAATCAAGATCAAACTTCAAACTGGTAAGTTCTCGTTTAATCTTACTATTTTACTTCGGAGTCACGTGAGTGACTACGTGAAGATTTTAAAGCTCTGTGACTTCACGCCGGATACGAGTCCAATCATCACACACTGAATGGATTGACCATGGATGAGTGAAAAGGTAAAGCATTCAGGCATAACTTTAGTTAAGTAATAAAACTGATGCTTTAATATGAAAAAGAAAAAAATAATAATAGTAACCTTACCCATCCTGGGGGGAAACTACAAAACAGAATTTAAAATGGTACGTGCAAACACCCCTGGTCCGGCAATAGGTTTGTTGTAAAACCGGTGGAATATTCGTTCATTGGCCCATCCTGCAGCCGCTAGGATGTTTTCGAGGGGTACGTCCATTGCTCTTGCTGCCGACGTAGATGCAGCCCTGGTGGAGTGAGATTTAAAAGTGTCAATGTTCACTCCTGCACTCGCCAGTACCTCCTTTAACCATCTGGAAATGGTTTGTGCTGATACCTTATGGTGAGGCTTTTTGTAACTGATTAGGACCGATTGCTCAGAGCCTCTGAGGTCCTTGGTGACTTTAATGTAATGGCGTAAATGTGTTACGACACACAACCGTGGATCCTCGGGATATGCCAGGAACTCTATCTTGAGCCCTGGCACCACTGGCCTGCTTTGTTTGATCAAGCCCTCTATGAAAAAGGTTATAATATTTACATTGGTGGTCATGAAGTCGAGGCGCAGCTTGAGCAAAGTCTGGACTCGCTGCGCAGTTACCAGCGCCATTAGCATGACCACTTTTAGGGTGAGCTTTGATGAGGGTAGAGAGGGAGCTGGCGCCCACTGGCGAAGCAGTGTAAGCACTACGCTCACGTCCCATATGTCCGTGTACTGGGGTCTTGGTGGTATGGAATTAAAAATGCCCTTCATGAACCTAGTTATTAAAGGGTGCGTCCCTACCGTCTGGTGCCCTGACCCCAGCATTAAATAGGAGGATAGTGCGCTTCTGGCACTATTGATGGCACTGTAGCTCAGTTTTTGGTCATAGTACAGGGCAGATAGAAACTCCAGGACATCCGTGATGCGTGCTGTATTATACGAGATATTTGAGACAGAACAGAACATCTCCCACTTCTTGATGTGAGAGACGTACTGTTTTTGTGTACTGTCCCTCCAGGCCGCTGTCATCACATCCACGTTTCGTTTAGAGAGTCCAAGCCCCAGGTATGGTCCCCTCAGAATCTGCAAACCAATAGATTGATTCGGTCATGGAGAGGATGGATGTTCCCCGTTACTGGGTGAACGAGAAGTTCCCTGCTTTTAGGGACAGCCATAAAAGGCTGTGTTATTATTCCCAGGACTTGTGGAAACCAATACTGTGTAGGCCAGTCAGGCACTACCAAAATGCCTGGGGCATTGTCTTGCTTGATTTTTGCCAAGCATCGGCCGATGAGGCAAAATGGGGGAAAAGCATATAGAAAAATTCCTCCCCAGTGTAGTTAAAACGCATCTATTGCCACTGCCCCTGGGTCTGGCTCCCAGGACATATATTTGGGTAATTGGTGATTTAATCTGGATGCGAACAAATCAATATCCGGGATACCATACCAGGTGCTTATATTGTTAAATGCTGCACGATTCAGCATCCATTCTGTGTTGTCGTTGAAAATCCGTGATCTGGTGTCCGCCACCGTGTTGTATCTACCTCGTAGGTAGACAGCTGAGACTCAAATGTCCCTCGTAATACACCAATGCCAAATAAGATTTGCCAATCTATCACAAGACACAGACTTAACACCACCCATGTGATTAATATACGCCACCGCGGTAGTGTTGTCAATCTGGAGCTGAACATGCACATGTTGCATAGTGCTGCAAAAAGCCTTCAGCCCATAGTGAGCCCCCAACAACTCTAAGTAGGTAATACCACGTTGCTGAAGAATTAAGGACTCCTGCTCATTCCACCTCCCACCACAGCTGGAGATGGTATCAGTTGCTCCCCATCCTAGGCCGCTGGCATCGGTTTGTAAGACGACCGATGGAGTATCCAACAAAATATCCCTGGAGCTATGACGTATATTCGTTATCCACCATTGTAGTTCAGCAATGGCCACGGCTGGCAATCGCATTGGTCTACCGTATTGGCCAGCGTGGGATCTGAGTGCCTGTTCCTTTGCACGTTGTAAATTTTGATAGTGCAAAGGTCCGTAACGCACTGCTGGAAATGCCGCCACTAGTTTGCCAATTACACTTGCTGTTTGTCTAATTGATGTCTTTTGTTTCACAATAAGGTCATTACAAGCTTTGGTTAACTCTAATTGTTTGCCCCTAGGCAGAGTTACTGACATGTGGATTGAGTTAATTGTAAACCCCAGGTAATCCATAACCCTGGTAGGTGTCAACTTGGACTTAACTGGATGGATGAGAAAGCCCAATCTTTCAAACATGAGTTTGGTGACTGAGACAGATGATTCTGCCGATAGCTCGGTGACCCCAAAAATGAGGATGTCATCCAAATATGCCATGACCATGTGGTTCTGAGCTCGTAATAGCCCCAGAATGGGTTTCAGTAGTTTGGTAAATAGTCTGGGAGCTGAATCAGTCAGCCCATTGGGCAATGCTTTGAACTGCCATAATTGACCCATCCAGTTAAATTTCAAATATCTCCTGTGCTCCCTGTGAATAGGTACCGTGTAGTATGCATCTTTAAGATCGATGCATGCCATATAGCCACCTTCAGAAATCATTTGGATGGCAGTGCCAAAATTATCCATTTTGAAATGTTTATACTGCACAAAAGAGTTGAGTTCAGTCAAGTCTAGGATAATACGAACTCCTCCATCCTTTTTCTGCTTGGTTAAAATATTGGATACAAATTGGTGAGGTTCCGGATGCGACCTCTCAATGACCTCTTTATTGGATAGAATTTGGATTTCAGCTTGTATATCCAAACTCTCCTGGTGTGAAAACACATGTGTGCGGTTTGGTTAATGTTGTGTGGGTGGTAATGAGTCAATAATGAACTCAATTTTGAACCCTCGTATACTGTGCAGTATAAACGGATCCGCTGTGACCCAACACCATTCATTCAAGAAATGTTGCAACCTTCCCCCAACCGGTGCGTGGGGCATGTGTAAGGTGTTCCACAAGGAACTAGGTAGACCTACCTCAGTTGTTACTGGCGGCGTGGTGCTGATTTTCGTTCTTGAGGCTTGGGAAGTAGAGCTGGTGGTGGGTGCCCCCTGTGCATCCTTGCCATGGGTCGGCTGGGGCCCACCCCTAAAAAAGACCTCGATGCCTCCAGTTCGGGTCTTCCACCAGTTCCGGTGCCCCTAGGCTGGTGTGGCCTGGTGCTGTAAGGTGCGTAGGGGTGAGTCCGGTATGATGAGCCCCTGGGTGTGGTTTGGGCTCTACTCATGAGGCGGATGGCCTTCGCCTCATCGTCCAGCCCGGACCTGCTTTGGCAGATCTTCCCCAAACAGATAATTGGCCGGCTGGACGTTGCTGGCCTTGCACAGCACAGCAAACTTGGGGTTTAGCGCCGGCCGGATTGCGTTTTTGCGCAAGCAATTGATTTCAAAGTGAGCATTACAGAGTAATGCCACTGCGTTCTGTTGAGTATCGGTCAGTAGTTCCCCATCTACTGACCTTGCAAAGGCCGTTATGCCAGAGGCCAGCAACTTCAGGACTTTCTGGAGTTTTATCTCCTGGGCTCTTACACCCGCTCCAATATGACCCCAGATGGAGTGGTTTACGGCTGGCACATTGAGGGAGGCAGTTAGCTGGAGAGGGGTACCTGTTGGTGGTTTCTTCCATAGTTAATTCTTTTAGTTGGTGAGTGGCCAAATAATTAATATTGTTGGCCAGGTCTTCATCCAGGGGTGCTCCTAATGGAGAGGTAATGGCAAATCTGGATGCCAAAAGTGGCACTTCAGAACCGTGCCCCTGGGAATGCTCACCTTCTGTGCCCCCAAATTCGGAGTCAGTCAAAAACTGACCCGGTGTACTCCCTCCTCCAGTGAGGGAGACATTTTGCAGCCCCATGTATGAAGCCGCTCTCGCGGGCTGCTGCGAAGACCCGTGTTAATACTGCTCCCTCCTACGGAGCAGATCACTCTGGAGCCACCTCTCCATTAGGTGCTCCATGTGGGTAAGTCGTCCGTGGACGCTACCCAATGAAGGAGGGGATCCCTCCTGGCCCGACTCATCTGAGTCAACGGGCCTTGCGGATTTCCGTGTGGCCTTGCGCCCCTGCGGGACCGCCACGGTGCTTTCCTCGGGACCGGGTCTGCTGTCGCTGGCTCCACCGCCAGCGACAAGGTCGGTGGTGTAGACAGTCGGCCGCTACCCGCATTCCCGCGGTCTTCGGTAGCCGGCTTCCCCACAGACCGTCTCCTCACTTTGGACATTGCTGGGTCCAACTTGTTGAAAAAACAAGGTTTAACGAACCCGCCAAAACCACTGCAGAGTAGGTTTTAGAAACACTTACATAGAAACATAGTAAATAGGTACTGGAGTAGGCCATTCGGCCCTTCGGGCCTGCACCGCCATTCAATATGATCATGGCTGATCATCCAACTCAGTATCCTGTACCTGCCTTCTCTCCATACCCCCTGATCCCTTTAGCCACAAGGGCCACATCTAACTCACTCTTAAATATAGCCAATGAACTGGCCTCAACTACATTCTGTGGCAGAGAATTCCACAGATTCACCACTCTCTGTGTAAAACTTACCTGCAGTTCTTAAAACTTACCGCTGGAAGGACGCTGCGCGCCTGCTAGTCAGTCGTTGGCGCATGCTTCAGACGTAATGACGGCAATGCGGACTGACGTCCCTTCTTCACGTAGTCCCTCACGTGACTCCGAAATAAAATTCCACAGGTTCACCACCCTCTGACTAAAGAAGTTCCTCCTCACCTCTTTTATAAAAAAACTTCCTTTATTTCTGAGGCTGTGACCTCTGGTCCTAGACTCTCCCACTAGTGTAAACATCCTCTCCACATCCACTCTATCCAGGCCTTTCACTATTCGGTAAGTTTCAATGAGGTCCTAGGGGAATAAGGGGTAGTCCATGTAGGACTGAGATGAGGAAAAACTTTTTCACCCAGAGAGTTGTGAATCTGTGGAATTCTCTGCCACAGAAGGCAGTGGAGGCCAATTCACTGGATGTTTTCAAGAGTTAGATTTAGCTCTTAAGGTTAACGGAATCAAGGGATATGGGGAGAAAGCAGGAACGGGGTACTGATTTTGGATGAACAGCCATGATCATATTGCGGCACGGTGGCGCAGCGGTAGAGTTGCTGCCTTACAGCACTTGCAGCACCAGAGACCCGGGTTCGGGCGATGTCTGTACAGAGTTTGTATGTTCTCCCCATGACCTCGTGGGTTTTCTCCGAGATCTTCGGTTTCCTCCCACACTCCAAAGACGTACAGGTTTGTAGGTTAATTGGCTTGGCATATGTGTAAAAAATTGTCCCTAGTATGTGTAGAATGGTGTTAATGTGCGGGGATCACTGGTCGGCACAGACCCGATGGGCCGAAGGGCCTGTTTCCGTGCTGTATCTCTAAACTGAATGACGGTGCTGGCTCAAAGGGCCGAATGGCCCACTCCAACATCTATTTTCTATGTTGGATGTTTCTATGTGGCCCCTGGTTCTGGACTCCCCCAACATCGGGAACATTTTTCCTGCATCTAGCCTGACCAATCCCTTAAGATTGTATATGTTTCTCTAAGAGTCCCTCTCATCCTTCTAAATTCCAATGAATGCAAGCCCAAGTCGACCCATTCTTTCATCATACGCTAGTCCCTCTACCCCTCCCCTTCTCCCCCCCCCCCCCCCCTCATTGAATGAATGAATGGTTTATTGGGACATGCAATGAGTCACAGTGGAATTCTGTTTTGAATAACCAGGGCGTGCAAAGATGGGGTACTGATTGTGGATGATCAGCCATGATCACATTGAAAGGTGGTGCTGGCTCGAAGGGCCAAATGGCCAACTCCTGCACCTATTGTCTATTGTCTATTGCTGGAAAAATCGAATGTAGACAAAAATGCTGGAGAAACTCAGCGGGTGAAGCAGCATCTGTGGAGCGAAGGAATAGGTGACATCGCCTATTCCTTCAAGACACAAGGGTCTCGACCCGAAAAGTCACCTTTTCCTTCAAGACACAAGGGTCTCGACCCGAAACGTCGCCTATTCAACACTGTGCAACTTGAATCAGGAGTTAAAATTAGCATGTAACAAAGGTAATGTTACGGTGGTTATGGGAGATTTCAACATGCAGGTAGACTTGGAAAATCAGGTTGGTACTGGACCCCAAGAAAGGGACTTTATAGAGTACCTCCGAGATGGATTCTTAGAGCAGCTTGTACTGGAGCCTACCAGGGAGAAGGCAATTCTGGATTTAGTGTTGTCTAACAAACCGGATTTGATCAGGGGACTTAAGGTAAAGGAACCATTAGGAGGTAATGACCATAACATAAGTTTAAATCTGCAATTTGAGAGGGAGTCGGTAAAATCGGAAGTGTCAATATTGCAGTTGAACAAAGGGGACTATGTTGGCATGAGGGAGGAGCTGGCCAAAGTTGACTGGAAAGATACCCGAGCAAGGATGACAGTCGAACAACAATGGCAGGTGTTTCTGGGAATAATACAGAAGATGCAGGATCAGTTCATTCCAAAGAGAAAGAAAGATTCTAAGGGGAGAAAGAGGCGACCGTGGCTGACAAGGGACGTCAGAAATAAAAGAGTAGAAGTATAACATAGCAAAGATGAGCGGGAAGCCAGAGGTTTGGGCAACTTTTAAAGATCAACAGAATGTAAATAAAAAGGCAATACAGAGAGAAAAGATGAAGTATGAAGGTAAGTTAGCCAAGAATATAAAGGAGGATAGTAAAAGTTTCTTTAGGTATGTGAAGAGGAAAAAAATAGTTAAGACCAAAGTTGGACCCTTGAGGACAGAAACAGGTGAATTTATTATGGAGAACAAGGAAATGGCAGATGAGTTGAACAGGTACTTTGGATCTGTAGGTACACAAAAATGCTGGAGAAACTCAGCGGGTGCAGCAGCATCTATGGAGCGAAGGAAATAGGCAACGTTTCGGGCCGAAACCCTTCCTCAGACTATACTTTGGATCTGTCTTCACTAAGGAAGACACAAACAATCTTCCTGATATAGTAGTGGACAGAGGATCTGGGGTGACGGAGGAACGGCAGGAAATGGTGTTGGATAGACTGATGAGACTGAAAGCTGATAAATCCCCAGGGTCTGATGGTCTGCATCCCAGGCTACTTAAGGAAGTGGCTCTAGAAATCGTGGATGCATTTTCCAATGTTCTATAGATTCAGGATCAGTTCCTGTGGATTGAAGGGTAGCTAATGTTATCCCACTTTTCAAGAAAGGAGGAAGAGAGAAAGCAGGGAATTATAGGCCAGTTAGCCTGACATCGGTGGTGGGGAAGATGCTGGAGTCAACTATAAAAGATGAAATAGCAGCACATTTGGATAGCAGTAACAGGATCGGGTCCGAGTAAGCATGGATTTACCAAATCATGTTTGACAAATCTTCTGGAATATTGAGGATGTAACAAGTAAAATGGACAAGTGAGAGCCAGTGGATGTAGTGTACCTGGACTTTCAGAAAGCATTTGATAAGGTCCCACATAGGAGATTAGTGGGCAAAATTAGGGCACATGGTATTGGGGGTAGAGTGCTGACATGGATAGAAAATTGGTTGGCAGACAGGAAACAAAGAGTAGGGATTAACGGGTCCCTTTCAGAATGGCAGGCAGTGATTAGTGGGGTGCCGCAAGGCTTGGTGCTGGGACCCCAGCTATTTACAATGTACATCAATGATTGAGATGAAGGGATTCAAAGTAACATTAGCAAATTTGCAGATGACACAAAGCTGGGTGGCAGTGTGAACTGTGAGGAGATTTAGATAATGTGAGGTTATCCACTTTGGAGGCAAGATCGGGAAGGCAGATTATTATCTGAATGGTGTCAAGTTGGGAAAAGGGGAAGTACAATGAGACATGGGTGTCCTAGTACATCAGTCACTGAAAGTAAGCATACATGTACAGTCGGCAGTGAAAAAAGCGAATGGCATATTAGCCTTTGTACGAGAGGAGTTGAGTGTACGAGCAAAGAGGTCCTTCTGCAGTTGTACGGGGCCCTGGTGAGACCACACCTGGAGTATTGTGTGCAGTTTTGTCTCCTAAATTGAGGAAGGATATTCTTGCTATGGAAGGAGTGCAGCGTAGGTTCACCTGGTTAATTCCCGGGATGGCAGATAATGAAAGAATGGAGCGGCTGGGCTTGTATTCACTGGAATTTAGAAGGAGAGGGTGTCTTACAGAAACCATATAAAATTATTAAGTGATTGCACACGCTAGATGCAGGAAACATGTTCCCGATGTTGGGGGAGTCCAGAACCAGGGGCCACAGTTTAAGAATAAGGGTTAGGCCATTTAGAACGGACACGAGGAAAAACTTTTTCACAGAGAGTTGTGAGTTTGTGGAATTCTCTGCCACAGATGGCAATGGAGGCCGATTCACTGGATGCATTCAAAAGAGAGTTAGATAGAGCTCTTGAGGCTAGCGGAATCAACGGCTATGGGGAGAATGCAGGAACGGGGTACTGATTGTAGATGATCAGCCATGATCACATTGAATGGTGGTGCTGGCTCGAAGGGCCTATTGGCCTGCTCCTGCACCTAATTGTCTATGTATAAAAAAGAAGTGCAGATGCTGGTTTAAAATCGAAGGTAGACACAAAATGCTGGAGTCTCAGCGGGACAGGCAGCATCTCTGGAGAGAAGGAATGGGCAACGTTTCGGGTCGAGACCCTTCTTCAGACTGATGTCAGGGGAGGGGGCGGGATAAAGATAGAATGTAGTCGTATTGGTGGGATAACTGGGATGGGGATGGAGAGAGAAAGCAAGGGCTATCTGAAGTTAGAGAAGTCAGTGTTCATACCGCTGGGGTGTAAACTACCCAAGCAAAATATGAGGTGCTGTTCCTCCAATTTGCGCTGTGCCTCACTCTGACAATGGAGGAGGCCGAGGACAGAAAGGTCAGATTGAGAATGGGAGGGGGAGTTGAAGTGCTGGGCCACCGGGAGATCAGGTCTGAGCGGAGGTGTTCAGCGAAATGATCGCCGATCCTGCGCTTGGTCTCGCCGATGTAGAGAAGTTGATATCTGGAACAGTGGATACAGGAGATGAGGTTGGAGGAGGTGCAAGTGAACCTCTGCCTCACCTGGAAAGACTGTTTGGGATGGAGTCGAGGGGGGCGGGGGAGGTCTATGTATCTATGTAACTACCTTCTCGGCAGCAGAGGAAGGTCCCGGTGAGGTTGGTCTCAATGACGGCGTTCCAGCCCTTGGTGCTGATGTCCGCGGCAGGGCTGAGGAACTGCCCACCGCCGTTGTTGACCAGGTAGTCGATGCGGCCGTGTAGAGCCAACACTTGCTGCATCAGGCTCTTCACCTGCCCGGCACACAACACCACAACAAACTGTCAGGCAAGGAGCGCCAGGTGCTGCTTTACACCGAAGACGGACACAAACAAGGTCATCAGTGATAGGAGCAGAATTAGGCCATTCGGCCCATATAGTCTAGTCCGCCATTCGATCATGGCTGATCTATCTCTTCCTCCCAACCCCATTCTCCTGCCTTCTCCCCATCACCTCTGACACCCTTACTAATCAAGAATCTATCTTTGTCTTACAAACACCCATTGACTTGGCCTCCACAGCCTTCTGTGGTATAGAACGCCACAGATTCACCGCCCGACTGTACACCTCAACGGTATGAACATTGAATTCTCCAATTTTCAGGTAGTCCCTGCTTTCTCCCTCCCCTTCCCAGCTCTCCCAGTCTACTGTCTCCGCCTCTTCCTTTGTTTTCCCGCTCCCCTCCCACATCAGTCGACCCCCATCTCGACCAAAAAACGTCGCCTATTCCTTCGCTCCATAGATGCTGCCTCACCCGCTGAGTTTCTCCAGCATTTTGTCTCCCAAAGAAATTCCTTCTCATCTCCTTACTACAGGAACGTCCTTTAATTCTGAGGCTATGACCTCTAGTCCTAGAGTCTCCCACTAGTGGAAATATCCTCTCCACATCCACTCCATCCTAGAAGCTGGAGTAACTCAGCGAGACAGGCAGCATCTGTGGAGAACATGGATAGGTGATGCAGTTCAGTCTGAAGAAGGATCCTGACCCAAAACATCACCTATCCAGATTCTCCAGCGCAAGTTACATAAACCTTCGCGCTTGAGTTGGTTTGGTCGAGATTCGTCAGACAAAATCATGAGATTCTCCCCGTGACTTGCGTGGGTTTCCTCCGGGTGCTCCGGTTTCCTCCCACACTCCAAAGACGTGCAGGCTTGTAGGTTAATTGGCTTCGGTCTAAGTGTAAATTGTCCCTAGTGTGTGTAGGATAGTGTTAGCGTGCGGGGATCGCTGGTCGGTGCGGACTCGGTGGGCCGAAGGGCCTGTTTCGGCGCTGTATCTCTAAACTAAACTAAACAAAACATGAAGATAGACAAAAGTGCTGGAGAAACTCAGCGGGTGCGGCAGCATCTATGGAGCGAAGGAAATAGACAACGTTCTGGGCCGAAACCCTTCCTCAGACATTTTGGCCCGAAACGTCGCCTATTTCCTTCGCTCCATAGATGCTGCTGCACCCGCTGAGTTTCTCCAGCACTTTTGTCTTCCTTTGATTTTCCAGCATCTGCAGTTCCTTCTTAAATGAACCATATATGATGAGCGTTCATCCCACACTCCAAAGTTGTGCAGGTTTGTAGGTTAATTGGCTTTGGTATAATTGTAAATTGTCCCTGGTGTGTGTGTGTGTTTGTTTGTGTGTGTGGTGTGTGTGTGTGTGTATATGTATGTATATGTGTGTGTGTGTCAGTGTGTGTGTATATATGTATGTATATGTGTGTATATGTATGTATATGTGTCTGTGTGTGTGTGTATATGTATGTATATGTGTGTGTGTGTGTCAGTGTGTGTGGTGGTGTGTGTCTGTGAGTGTGTGGTGTGTGTGAGTGTGTGTGTGTGAGTGTGAGTGTGTGTGTGTCTGTGAGTGTCTGTGTGTGTGAGTGTAGTGTTAGTGTGCGGGGATCGCTGGTTTCCACGCTGTGCCTCTGAACTAAACACAAGGCGCAGAGGAGAGTGCTGGAGGTAAAGGCACTTCCTTACTTCATCCTCTTTCCTGATGTTGCACTGGACTGGAGTCACCTTGGCTGGGTTGCAGGCGGGAAGCGCCGCTGAAAGACGCTGCGCTGCGTCTGTCAGTCGCTCCATCTTGCGGGACGCGATCACCACGTTACATTCTGGGGGAGTTAAATGGGGTCAGTGTGTGGACAGCAACAGCAGCAGCAGCAGCAGCACAGGCGGACTGGGCAGTACTGAGGGAGCACCGCACCCGGGGTGGTGGGGGGGGGGCAGTGAGGGAGGGAGCGCCTCGGGCAGTGAGGGAGCGCCGCACTGTGGGGGGAGGGGGGCAGTACTGAGGGAGCGCCGCACTGTGGGGGGAGGGGTGAGGGAGCGCCGCACTGTGGGGGGAGGGGTGAGGGAGCGCCGCACCGGGGGGGGAGAGGGAGCGCCGCACTGTGGGGGGAGGGGTGAGGGAGCGCCGCACTGTGGGGGGAGGGGTGAGGGAGCGCCGCACTGTGGGGGGGGGCAGTACTGAGGGAGCGCCGCACTGTGGGGGGAGGGGGGAGGGAGCGCCGCACTGTGGGGGGAGGGGTGAGGGAGCGCCGCACTGTGGGGGGGGGGCAGTACTGAGGGAGCGCCGCACTGTGGGGGGAGGGGTGAGGGAGCGCCGCACTGTGGGGGGGGGGGCAGTACTGAGGGAGCGCCGCACTGTGGGGGGAGGGGTGAGGGAGCGCCGCACTGTGGGGGGGGGCAGTACTGAGGGAGCGCCGCACTGTGGGGGGAGGGGGGAGGGAGCGCCGCACTGTGGGGGGAGGGGGGAGGGAGCGCCGCACTGTGGGGGGAGGGGGGAGGGAGCGCCGCACTGTGGGGGGAGGGGTGAGGGAGCGCCGCACTGTGGGGGGGGGGCAGTACTGAGGGAGCGCCGCACTGTGGGGGGAGGGGGGAGGGAGCGCCGCACTGTGGGGGGAGGGGTGAGGGAGCGCCGCACTGTGGGGGGGGGGCAGTACTGAGGGAGCGCCGCACTGTGGGGCCTTCATCCTCACCCCCCCCCCGGTGCGGCGCCGCGCTGAAGGGGGTGGGGGAGGGGAGCGGTGAGTGAGTGAGGGAGCGCCGCGCTGAAGGGGGTGGGGGAGGGGAGCGGTGAGTGAGTGAGGGAGCGCCGCGCTGAAGGGGGGGGGGGAGCAGTGAGTGAGTGAGGGAGCGCCGCACCCAGGGCCAGCAGCTGCGCCGACACCGCAGCCCCGATGCCGCTTCCGCCGCCCGTCACCACCGCAACCGCCGCCGCCGCCGCCGCCATCTTGCCCACGGGTCACGTGTCACTGCACGGGGGGGGGGGGGGGGGGGGCATCCCCGCTAATGAGGTCACTCCTGGCCTCATGAGGTCGCAGCTCACTGCAAGTATGCCCCTGTCCCACTTAAGAAACCTGAACGGAAACCTCTGGAGACTTTGCGCCCCACCCAAGGTTTCCGTGCGGTTCTCGGAGGTTGAAGGTGGTTGCCGGAGGTTGCAGGTAGTGGAAGCAGGTAGGGAGACTGACAAAAACCTCCGGGAACCGCACGGAAACCTTGGGTGGGGCGCAAAGTCTCCAGAGGTTTCCGTTCAGGTTTCCTAAGTGGGACAGGGGCAAAGTCACAAAGTAAGTTTATTGGCCAAGTGAAATTAAATGAATGAAATGCCGTTATTTGTCGTTGTGAGCACTGCATACAGCGAAATTGTTGTTGCCACTCCATTGGTGCATAATATACAAACATAAAAACACAGCACGCAATTTAAAAACAATGTTAAAAACTAGGTATTGAAATAAGTAAGTAATCAGTACCGTACATGGTGATAGTAAAAGTTCAAGGTGGGTAGCAGCATGGAAGAGTGCAGCATGAATAATACTCAGTGTTTTTTCACATACAAGGAATTTGCCTTGGTGCTCCGCCCACAAGTAACAACATGACATACAGTGACAGTTACGAATGACTCAGAAAACACTAAACATTAATAATAATAAAACATTAATGATAAAACACCATTGATCAAGCATGTGAGCCAACAAAATACCAGATCAAAGGGAGGCTACAGGTTTTTGGCTGTTGAGTAGAGCAACTACTCGTGGATAAAAACTGTTTTCATGCCTGTACCGAGGGAATCCCCTCTGGTGAGGTGACAGGTCAAGAGTGTCCGGGCTTGTACACTCTGGTTTAGAAGAATGAGCGGGGATATTGTCGAAAACAATATAAAATTATTAAGGGTTTGGACACGCTAGAGGCAGGAAACATGTTCCCGATGTTTGGGGGAGTCCAGAACCAGGGGTCACACAGTTTAAGAATAAGGGGTAAGCCATTTAGAACTGAGATGAGGAAAAACTTTTTCACCCAGAGAGTTGTGAATCTGTGGAATTCTCCGCCTCAGAAGGCAATGGAGGCAGGTTCTCTGGATGTTTTCAAGAGAGAGTTAGATTTAGCTCTGAGAGCTAAAGGAATCAGGGGATATGGGGAGAAAGCAGGAACGGGGTACTGATTGGGGATGATCAGCCATGATCATATTGAATGGCTGTGCTGGCTCGAAGGGCCAAATGGCCTACTCCTGAACCTATTCTCTATGTTTCTATGGTGAGGTTGTCCACGGCTGATCTTGCTGCTCCTGTGTGACTGACGGTGTCCCTGTAACGAGGGAATCAATAGACAATAGGTGCAGAAGTAGGCCATTCGGCCCCTCGAGTGAGGTCACAGGTTACTCTGTATTGAGGGATTCCCCTCGTGAGGTCACAGATCACTCTGCACTGAGGGAATCCCCTCTGACGAGGTCACAGGTCATTGTGTTTTGAGGGAATCCCCTCCTGGGGAAGTCACAGGTCAGCCTGCACTGAGGGAATCCCTCTGATGAGGTCACAGGTCATCCTGTACTGAGGGAATCCCTCTGATGAGGTCACAGGTTATCCTGCACTAAGGGAATCCCTCTGATGAGGTCACAGGACATCCTGTACTGAGGGAATCCCCTCTAACCAAGGTTACAGGTCAACTTGTATTGAGGGAATCGCCTTCAGTGGGATCGCAGGTCATCCTGTTCTGAGAGGTGGGGGACAATCACCCCCCCCCCCCCATGTTTGGTGACCTGGGCGCTACAGCCAGTCCCAGGTCAGCTCGCCTGCCCCACACTCCAAAGACATGCAGGTTCGTAGGTTAAGCGCTTCGGTAAATTGTAAATTGTCCCTGGTGTGTCGGATGGTGCTGGTGTACGGGGTGATTGTTGGTCGGCACGGACACGGTGAGCCAAAGGACCTGCAGTTCCCAGGTCTCCTGCACGCCCAGGTCGGCTCGTTGCCTGCGTGCCCCGGGACGGGCTGCAGTTTCCAGATCACGAAAGCTAATTGAAAAAAAATACCCCTGTGGGTCGGATGATTTCGGGTTACGGGCCGGATCCCGCCCGTGGGCCGCAGGTTGCTGACCCCTGTCTGAAGAAGGGTTTTGGCCCGAAACGTTGCCTATTTCCTTCGCTCCATAGGTGCTGCCTCACCCTCTGAGTTTCTCCAGTACTTTTGTCTACCCTGTCCTAGATGTCAGGCCTCATTGTGTCTGTTCCCCCCCCCCCCCCTCATATTTAAAAACGATTTCCGCCCAACCCACTGAGTTACTCCAGCACTTTGTGTCTATCTTTGGTATAAAGCATCATCTGCAGTTCTTTGATTACATTTGATTTTGCTGATTGTATGCCTCGTTGTCACCTTCCCGATAGCTAACTACGATCCACTCTACATTTTCCTTCAGATCCACTCTACATTTTCCTTCATCTTTGTCCCCTGTGATCTCTCGATTTTACACCTTACCCTTCCATATCTGACTCTCAATCTGGAGAATGGTCTCGACCCCAAAACGTCACCCATTCCTTCCATCCAGAGATGCTGCCTGTCCCATTGAGTTACTCCAGCATTTTGTGTCTATCTTCGGTGTAAACTAACATCTGCAGCTCCTTCCCACACAACAGGTAGTGACATTCCCATGCACCTGTTGCCCCTGTCCAACTTGGGTAAGTAACTACACAGCTATTTGGGGAGGGTACATGCCACAGTTGTGGTGATGGGGAGGAATGAATGTTTAGGGCGGTGAATTGGATGCCAACCAAGTCACCTATCCATGTTCTCCACAGATGCTGCCTGACCCGCTGAGTTACGCCAGCACTCTGTGAAACGTCACCTATCCATGTTCTCCACAGATGCTGCCTGACCCGCTGAGTTACTCCAGCACTCATATAACCATATAACCATAACAGCACGGAAACAGGCCATCTCGGCCCTTCAAGTCCGTGCCGAACATTTAAATTTTTTTTTTTTTTTTTTTTTTTTTTTAAATTAAAAATATAATACTTCCCCCTAGTCCCATCTACCTGCACTCAGACCATAACCCTCCATTCCTTTCCCGTCCATATACCCATCCAATCTATTTTTAAAGGATAACATCGAACCTGCCTCCACCACTTCCACTGGAAGCTCATTCCACACAGCTACCACTCTCTGAGTAAAGAAGTTCCCCCTAATGTTCCCCCTAAACTTCTGTCCCCTTAATTCTCAAGTCATGTCCCCTTGTTTGAATCTTCCCTACTCTCAATGGGAAAAGCTTATCCACGTCCACTCTGTCTAACCCGCTCATAATTTTAAAGACCTCTATCAAGTCCCCTCTTAACCTTCTGCGCTCCAAAGAATAAAGACCTAACTTGTTCAACCTTTCTCTGTAACTTAGTTGCTGAAACCCAGGCAACATTCTAGTAAATCTCCTCTGTACTCTCTCTATTTTGTTGACATCCTTCCTATAATTAGGCGACCAAAATTGTACTCCATACTCCAGAATTGGCCTCACCAATGCCTTGTACAATTTTAACATTACATCCCAACTTCTATATTCAATGCTCTGATTTATAAAGGCCAGCACACCAAAAGCTTTCTTTACCACCCTATCCACATGAGATTCCACCTTCAGGGAACTATGCACAGTTATTCCTAGATCCCTCTGTTCAACTGCATTCCTCAATTCGCTACCATTTACCGTGTACGTCCTATTTTGATTTGTCCTGCCGAGATGTAGCACCTCACATTTGTCAGCATTAAACTCCATCTGCCACCTTTCAGCCCACTCTTCCAAATGGCCTAAATCTCTCTGTAGACTTTGAAAATCTACTTCATTATCCACAACACCACCTATCTTAGTATCATCTGCATACTTACTAATCCAATTTTCCACACCTTCATCCAGATCATTGATGTACATGACAAACAACAGTGGACCCAACACAGACCCCTGAGGCACCCCACCAGTCACCGGCCTCCAACCTGACAAACAGCCATCCACCATTACTCTCTGGCATCTCCCATTCAGCCACTGTTGAATCCATCTTGCTACTCCACCATTAATACCCAACAATTGAATCTTCTTAAACCAACCTTCCATGAGGAACCTTGTCAAAGGCCTTACTGAAGTCCATATAATAATAATAATAATAATGGATTTTATTTACGGGCGCCTTATACCGAGGTCTCAAGGACACCATACAGAGATTTATAGAAAACATATAATCAGAATTTAAAAAAAAATAGGTTATAAAGACCAATACATAAATCAGGGACAGAATTCCTTCCAAAAACACAAAAAAAGAAAATCAGAAGCACAATTTGAGGAGAGAGCAGCGGCAATTTAACGCCAGCGTCCACTCTCCCCTCCGACCGCCATCTTGAACACAGACTAACAAATACAATTACAAACAATTACATACAAAAATCATCCCCCCACAATGATTTCCACTGTGGGGGAAGGCACAATGTCCAGTCCCCAGCCCCAGGTTCACCCAAAAAAGTCAGGCCAAATGAAGCCCCCGCTATTGCCTCTACGGAGGCCCGATGATCCTGGCTGTTCTCGCCGGGTGATGTAGCCCCGGCGTCGGGAGAGTCCTCCAGCAGCTGGGCCACATGGAACGGCCGCATCCCTCACCGGAGGCCGTAACTACGGCTGGAACGGCCGATTTCCCGCAGGCGTCCGCAGCACCTGAAGCCGATAAGGCCGCGCCGACTTGGAGCTCAAGGCTCCCGGTGTTGGAGTCGGCGCCGCCGCCCGCGAATGGTCGCTCCAGTCCCGGAGGTGTTGAGCTCGGCGGTCCAGCTCACCGGAGCTCCAGAGCGTCGGTCCAGCGCGGCGACCCAGGCAAGGCATCGCCCGCTCCGCTGCACAGTAGCGCTCCAGCGCCGTGCCGCCACCGAAGCTGAGGGTGCTGTGCGGTTCCCGCCAGGAAACGCCGCTCCACGCCCGCTGGTAGGCCGCGAGGACGGGTCGAATGGGCAGCCGGGAGAGAAGGCTGCCTCACCGACCAGGTAGGGACCAGGAAGTGGTTTCCCCTTGATCCCCCCACATTAAAGGCAAAATAAATAAAAACAAAGACTTAAAGAAAAATAAAAAAACTTAGTAAAAAAGTGCAATTAACGGACGGCTGCTGTTTTGCAGCCGTTCCTCAAGATGGCTCCTCCCAACATATGGCTCCTCAAGATGGCTCCTCCCAACATATAGACAACATCCACTGCTTTACCCTCATCAATTTCCCTAGTAACCTCTTCGAAAAATTCAAGAAGATTAGTCAAGCATGACCTTCCAGGCACAAATCCATGTTGACTGTTCCTAATCAGACCCTGCTTATCCAGATGCTTATATATATTATCTTTAAGTATCCTTTCCATTAATTTGCCTACCACTGACGTCAAACTAACAGGTCTATAATTGCTAGGTTTACTCTTCGAACCCTTTTTAAACAACGGAACAACATGCGCAGTACGCCAATCCTCCGGCACTATTCCCGTTTCTAATGACATTTGAAATATTTCTGTCATAGCCCCTGCTATTTGTACACTAACTTCCCTCAATGTCCTAGGGAATATCCTGTCAGGACCTGGAGACTTATCCGTTTTCATATTTTTCAAAAGTGTCCGCACCTCCTCTTCTTTGAATCTCACAGTTTCCATTGCTACTCTGCTCGTTTCCCTTACCTCACATAATTCCATATCCTTCTCCTTCGTGAATACCGAAGAAAAGAAATTGTTCAATATCTCCCCCATCTCTTTTGGCTCTGCAGATAGCTGTCCACTCTAACTCTCTAATGGACCGATTTTATTCCTTGTTATCCTTTTGCTATTAATATAGCTGTAGAAACCCTTTGGATTTACTTTCACCTTACTTGCCAAAGCAACCTCATATCTTCTTTTAGCTTTTCTAATTTCTTTCTTAATATTCTTTTTACATTCTTTATACTCCCTCAAGCACCTCATTTACTCCATGCTGCCTATAATTATTGTAGATCTCTCTCTTTTTCCGAACCGTGTCCAATTTCCCTTGAAAACCATGGCTCTTTCCATTTTTTACTATTTCCTTTCAACCGAACAGGGACATAAAGATTCTGTACTCTTAAAATTTCACCCTTAAATGTCCTCCATTTTTCTTCTACATCCTTCCCATAAAACAACATGTCCCAATTCACTCCTTTTAAATCCTTTCGCATCTCCTCAAAGTTAGCCTTTCTCCAAACAAAAATCTCAACCCTAGGTCCAGTTCTGACCCTCTCCATAATTATATTGAAACTAATGGTATTGTGATCACTGGACCCGAAGTGCTCCCCGACGCATACCTCCGCCACTTGCCCTGTCTCATTTCCTAACAGGAGGTCCAGCACTGCCCCTTCTCTAGTAGGTACCTCTATGTATTGCTGCAAAAAACTATCTTGCACACATTTTACAAACTCCAAACCATCCAGCCCTTTTACAGAATGTGTTTCCCAGTCTATGTGTGGAAAATTGATATCTCCCACAATCACTACCTTGTGCTTACTACTAATATCTGCTATCTCCTTACATATTTGCTCTTCCAATTCTCGCTCCCCATTTGGCACTCTGCGAAACGTCACCTATCCATGTTCTCCACAGATGCTGCCTGACCCGCTGAGTTACTCCAGCATTTTGTGTCTTCATTTGTAAGACAGCATCTGCAGTTCCTTGTTTCTAGACGATCTTATTAATTATCAGATCTGATTCTAAGGGGCAGTACAGTTCATACAAGCTTTTGTTCCTACTGTTCCTGACCTGTGTCCTCTGGCATAAATGAAGGGACATTTGCTAAATTGAGAATCTGCCCGACCATGGCTGGAAATCTGTAGAGGTGCGAAAAGAGTGGAATACCTAGGTTGCAAAATACCCAGAAAGCAGCCCAGACCATCACGCAAACCAACCTCCCTTCCATTGACTCCATCTACACCTCATGCTGCCTCGACAAGGCCAGCAGCATAATCAAGGACCAGTCTCAACCCCGGTCACTCCCTCTTCTCCCCTCTCCCAGTGGGCAAAAGGTACAGGTGTGAAAACGCACACCTCCAGATTCAGGGACAGTTTCTTCCCGGCTGTTATCAGGTAACTGAATCATCCTACCGCAACTAGAGAGCAGTCATGAACTACTATATACCTCCTTGGAGATCCTCGGACTATCTTTAATCTGACTTTACTGGCTTTACCTTGCACTAAACGTTACTCCCTTATCATGTATCTGTACACTGTGGACGGCTCGATTGTAATCATGCAATAACACATAGGGGGTGCCGCACAATGGCAGCTTCGCCAACAGTCTGTCTGTCTTTTCATCTTTATTTTGTTATTTTAATGTGTTTTAAAAATATGTTTCAATTTTTCACTGGTTTGTTTTATGTGGGGGGGGTCATTACCTTGCCGGAAATGCGATTGTTTCCTGGGTCGTATCTCCGGTCGCTCTGAGGCCTAACATATTGGAGCTGGAGGCCTTGCTCAGGACTGACTTTGAGCCCCACCGCGGGGATGTGGACTTGCCATCGGAGCGTGGGATCCCTTGCCTGGGATTGACGCTCCAACCGCGGCCTGCCGATTTCACCATCGAGCAGCTTGCAGTCTCGGGCAGAGACCGATGTTGGGAAGCTACAAACGACGCAGAAGGTTTCGACTAGCTCAGACCAGGGGTCAGATCGCCCGGCGTGGGGGAGCTGAGATTCCCCCCCAATGCAGGAGCTTGATCGCCCCGACGCGGAGGGCCTGACCGCCGGCTACGGGAGCCAAGATCGTCCCGTCAACGGAAGGTTCGAGGCCCCAGACCGCGGGAGAACAAAGAAGGGAAGAGATTGAACTTTTTTTCGCCTTCCATCACAGTGAGGCATGTGGAGGAGTCACTGTGGTGGATGTTCATGTTAAAATGTGTTTTGTGTGTTCCGTTGCTTTTTATTGTTATGACTGTGTGGCAAATGAAATTCCTCGTATGTTGCAAAACATACTTGTCTAATAAAGTATGATTATGATGATTATGATGTATAGTCTTTCCACTGAGCATGCAGCAAGCGCTTTTCACTGTATCACGGTACACGTGACAAAAAAACAAAAACAAACAGATGGGATCACTTGTAATTAGCACCATGGTCAGCACCGACATGGTGGGCTGAAGGGCCTCTTCCTGCGCTGTACTGTTCAACGTGTGGCTACGTTCACCCCAGAAACAGGGTGTTTAGAACTTTAATTTTTGGTTAAGTGTGCATTGTGTCCATTATTCAAAATTATAACTACTTAAGCAACTGTACTGAATATCAATAATGTATTTCCAGTTAGCATCTATCCTTATTATAACTATAAAAGCCTGATCTTGTATGTGGATGTGTGTGTGTGTGTATTTATTTGTTCATGTGCGATCACATCTTCTTGAATAAAACGACGCGCTAACGGTAATATTTTTACATATTCCAGTAGAGATTTATCACGTGGTCAAAATTTGCCTTATCTGAAAAATGCATGCATTATTTCACGAGTTATTAATCAAAATGTTCACAAATCTGCTCAAATTTTGAAATCCTAAAGCCTGTTTTTCATTGATGACGTCACAATGGAACTGCTTGTCTGCCGTCTGCTCGCGCTGCAAGTGATGTCACCCCCAACCACTCCCTTCTTCCACTGTTATTCAAAGGTCGGCCTGTTGACTGAAGACCAAAGATCATAGCTGAAGACTGCGGCGGCCTTTGGTTGACGTTCGCCCGCTCACGCCTCGGCTCGACTCGGGCCCTGTACCCGAGAACTCCTGTCGACGCACTCTCACACCTCGAGTTTCCAGAGAACTCCCGCGAGCTACCGGGAGCTTTGATCGACGCACGCTCACGCCTTGGCTCGGGTTTCCTGAGAACTTCCAAGAGCTCCCGAGAGCTTTGATCGATGCACGCTTGGGTTTTGTCTCTCTCCCCCCCCTCTACCCCTCTCTTTCTCCTACCCCTCTCTTTCTCCAACCCCCCCCTCTCTCTCCCACCCCCGTCTTGTCAGTGTGTGTGGGGGGGGGGGGGGGTTAGTGTGTGTGTGTGATGCTGCAGGCCGCCTACCCCCCCACCGCAACTGCGCATTGAGGGGGTGAGACCCAACGGGTCCCCCTTGCTCTAGTATTATACTAAAACTCTTTCCTTTCTTCTCAACATTCTAAATTTCCGTGTGTACGCTGGGTTGTGTTGGCTTTCTTTTAATCTCTTTAATTTGTATCTTCTTCCATCTCTCTACCCCCTCTCCCTTTCTACCCACATCCCCCTTCCTCTCTACCCCCTCCGCCTTCCTCTCTATGCGTTCAGGGACCAGCCCTCCCCTGTGACGCCGCGCGCCCCCCTACACCTCAATCTCTACCCCCTCCCCCTCTCTATCCCCCTCCCCCTCTCTCCCTCTAACCTTCTCCGTCCCCCTCTATCCACGCCTGCGCAGTTTGGGGCTATGCGTGGGTGGATAGGGCGGGGGATGGGGGAAAAGGAGCGAATTAATAATATTCATATAATATCAAAGGGGGGGGGGGGGGGCTAGTGTGTGTGGGGGGTGGTTAGCGTGTGTGCGTGACACCGTTGAGGGGACCGGAACCAACGGGTTCCACTTTATCTAGTCAATAATAAAACTCAAAAGGCACTTGCATTAAGATTTAATTCCCAGACAATATACAGGTGTAATTTGTGCCTAATATCAGAATGAGTGGTCTGAAACTCACATTGGTTCAAGTAATCTAAAAGTGCAGCAGGTAGATTTTCCGCTGATGTGTTAAAGGTCAGAGCTCTGCTCACGCAATGGAACTCAGAATGTGGAGTTGATGGGGCTCAGGTCTGTGGCCAGTTAATTTTCTACCGTCAATTTTAGTCTTGATCAAGGGCACACAAATCCTCATTTTCCTGCAGAAGATAATTGAAGAAATTATTAATAACGATGTACATTTTCAATAATCTATTTCCAAATGTCTTTGATTCTATGCTTGCACGCTGCATCTTATCCAAAATACCTTTGACGTTTGAATGCTCCCTCAGTCTTTCGTTTAGTTTAGAGATACAGTGTATGGGAACAGGCCCTTCAGCCCACCGGGTCCATGCCGACCATCGATGTGTTCAGTGTTATTCAAGTGTTATGCCACTTTCACATCCACTCCCTACCCTCCAAGGACAATTTACAGATGCCAATTAGCCTGCACGTCTTTAGGATGTGGGAGGAAACCAGAGCACCCAGAGGAAACCCACGTGGTCCGTACAGACAGCACCTGTAAGTCAGGATGGGACCCGGGACTCTGGCACCGTGAAACAGCAGCTCTACTGCTACGCCACCCTCTAAATTCATTCCAACATCTTTTTTTTACAGATGAGTTTTGTTGGGCAAGTCAGCATTAATCACCCTTTGTTAATTGAGGATTAAACCCCTAATTTGAGGAAGGACATTCTTGCTATTGAGGGAGTGCAGCGTAGGTTCACAAGGTTAATTCCCGGGATGGCGGGACTGTCATATGCTGAGAGAATGGAGCAGCAGGGCTTGTACACTCTGGAGTTTAGAAGGATGAGAGGGAATCTTATTGAAACATATAAGTTTATTAAGGTAGACCAAAAGTGCTGGAGAAACTCAACGGGTGCAGCAGCATCTATGGAGCGAAGGAAATAGGCAACGTTTCGGCCCGAAACATTGCCTATTTCCTTCGCTCCACTGATGCTGCTGCACCCCGCTGAGTTTCTCCAGCACTTTTGTCTACCTTCGATTTTCCAGCATCTGCAGTTCCTTCTTAAACCCTAAGAATATTAAGGGTTTGGACACGCTAGAGGCAGGAAACATGTTCCTGATGTTGGGGGACTCCAGAACCAGGGGCCACAGTTTAAGAATAAGGGCTAAGCCATTTTGAACGGAGATGAGGAAACACTTTTCCACACAGAGAGTTGTGAGTCTGTGGAATTCTCTGCCTCAGAGGGTGGTGGAGGCCGGTTCTCTGGATACTTTCAAGAGAGAGCTAGATAGGGCTCTTAAAGATAGCGGAATCGGGGGATATGGGGAGAAGGCAGGAATGGGTTAGTGATTGGGGATGATCAGCCATGATCACATTGAATGGCGGTGCTGGCTCAAAGGGCCGAATGGCCTACTCTCGCACCTATTGTCTATTGATCCAAGGGAAAGTAACAGCGATTTAGCTAAATGTGGTCCATGCGCTGAAGGCTGTTTTGAAGAAGCTTGCACAATTTTTCTTCAGGCACAACGAATAAATTTGAAGTCAGGAGGCCGCATGATGAGAGGATATCTTTTGGTGGTAGTAACCCCCATTCCCCTTCTGCCCAATAAAAGGTTGCAAGATTAAGAGCTTCAGCTGAAGCATTGATGAGTTACAGTGGATAGTAGATAGTTACAATAGATAGCACGCACTGTAATCACAGTGCCCCAAAGAGAAATGGAATATTTAAATCAGTCTTTAAGTAAGTAAGTAAGTTTATTTGCCAAGTATTCACATACAAGGAATTTGCCTTGGTGCTCCGCCCACAAGTAACAACATGACATACAGTGACAGTTACGAATGATATTTCGGGTCAGGACTTTCTTTTAGTCCGAAGAAGGGTCCCGACCCGAAAACTCACCCATCCTGCTGCCTGACCCGCTGAATTACTCCAGCACTTTGTGTCTACCTTTGGTGTAAAGCAGCATCTGCAGTTCTTTGTTTCTACAATTGTAACTTAGCAATCTTTGCCAAGGTAGACAAAAATGCTGGAGAAACTCAGCGGGTGAGGCAGCGTCTATGGAGCGGAGGAATAGGTGACGTTTCTGGTCGAGACCCGTCTTCAGACATTGATGGGGTGGTGGGGGGCGGGAAGAAGAATCAAAGAGGCGTAGACAGTGGGCTGTGTGTGAGCTGTGAAGGGGAGGGGAAGGAGGGAGAAAGCAAGGACTACCTGAAATTGGAGAAGTCAATGTTCATACCGCTGGGGTGTAAACTACCCAAGGGAAAGATGAGGTGCTGCTCCTCCAATTTACGGTGGGACTCACTCTGGCCATGGAGAAGGCCCAGGACAG
The DNA here is from genome assembly GCA_038087875.1 of Malacoraja senta. Classification (NCBI taxonomy): domain Eukaryota; kingdom Metazoa; phylum Chordata; class Chondrichthyes; order Rajiformes; family Rajidae; genus Malacoraja; species Malacoraja senta. Next base: position 234,154 of record JAXLNO010000600.1, read on the forward strand.
AAAGGTCGGATTCGGAATGGGAGGGGGAGTTGAAGTGCTGAGCCACCGGGAGATCAGGTTGGTTATTGCGAACTGAGCGGAGATGTTGGGTGAAGCGATCGCCAAGCCTATGCTTGGTCTCACCAATGTAGAGCAGCTGACACCTAGAGCAATGGATGCAATAGATGAGGTTGGAGGAGGTGCAGGTGAACCTCTGCCGCACTTGGAAAGACTGCTTGGGTCCTTGGATGGAATCAAGGGGGGGGAGAGAGATCTTTGCCAAGGAGTAGGCAAGGGGAAGGGTGGATGGGGAAGGAGGGGCGTGTGGAGGCACCAGTCTAAGTTAAATATTTCATGATTTCAATGTGATTTGTTTCCCAGTGGTTGAGCTCATGTTCCTAAGTGATATGAGCAGATTTAGGCTATTCGGCCCATCAAGTCTACCCCATTCAATCTTGGCTGATCCATCTTGAGAGTCACATAGGGGCATCAAAGGTTAAAGGGAGAAGGTAGGAGAATAGGGATGGATGGGAAAAATAGACCAGCCATGATCGAATGGCTGAGTAGACTCAATGGGCAGAATGGCCTAATTCTGTTCCTGTGCCTTATGGTCTTATGTTGTTCTAGCTGATTGAATCTGTAAAAAGAAACTTAATTGTTAAGTGGTAAATCCTTCTTTCAAATTAACCATTGGGAAAGGGTGGAAGTACTGCAATATCAAGCCTGTTTCCAGATGGGGGCTCAAGTAAGTTGGAAACACAGGAAGAATTTGGGATTGCATTTTTTCCGTGCTGTCTAGACGTCTGCTCACTTTCTCTTCTTCCCATCACTGGCTGCATATGTGTTGGAATGAAATGGGAAGAGGTGTCTGTGCCTACCCTACCCTGAATCTTACAAACCAATAATACAAACACTGAATTCTCCACTTTCAAGTAATAGCTGTCCAGCAAGCCCCACCTTGCCCTGTGCATACATCTCCTGGCCTCATAAGATTATGCTATAGGAGCAGAATGAGGCCATAGAAACATAGAAAATAGGTGCAGGATTAGGCCATTCGGCCCTTCGAGCCTGCACCGCCATTCAATATGATCATGGCTGATCATCCAACTCAGTATCCTGTACCTGCCTTCTCTCCATACCCCCTGATCCCTTTAGCCACAAGGGCCACATCTAACTCCCTCTTAAATATAGCCAATGAACTGGCCTCAACTACCTTCTGTGGAAGGGAGTTCCAGAGATTCACCACTCTCTGTGTGAAAAATGTTTTTCTCATCTCGGTCCTAAAGGATTTCCCCTTAATCCTTAAACTGTGACCCCTTGTCCTGGACTTCCCCGACATCGGGAAAAATCTTCCTGCATCTAGCCTGTCCAACCCCTTAAGAATTTTGTAAGTTTCTATAAGATCGCCTCTCAATCTTCTAAATTCTTGCGAGTACAAGCTGAGTCTATCCAGTCTTTCTTCATATGAAAGTCCTGACATCCCAGGAATCAGTCTGGTGAACCTTCTCTGTACTCCCTCTATGGCAATAATGTCTTTCCTCAGATTTGGAGACCAAAACTGTACGCAATACTCCAGGTGTGGTCTCACCAAGACCCTGTACAACTGCAGTAGAACCTCCCTGCTCCTATACTCAAATCCTTTTGCTATGAATGCTAACATACCATTCGCTTTCTTCACTGCCTGCTGCACCTGCATGCCTACTTTCAATGACTGGTGTATCATGATACCCAGGTTTCGTTGCATCTCCCCTTTTCCTAATCGGCCACCATTTAGATAATAGTCTACTTTCCTGTTTTTGCCACCAAAGTGGATAACCTCACATTTATCCACATTATACTGCATCTGCCATACATTTGCCCACTCACCCAGCCTATCCAAGTCACCTTGCTGCCTCCTAGCATCCTCCTCACAGCTAACACTGCCCCCCAGCTTCGTGTCATCCGCAAACTTGGAGATGTTGCATTCAATTCCCTCGTCCAAATCATTAATATATATTGTAAATAGCTGGGGTCCCAGCACTGAGCCTTGCGGTACCCCACTAGTCACTGCCTGCCATTGTGAAAAGGACCCGTTTACTCCTACTCTTTGCTTCCTGTTTGCCAGCCAGTTCTCTATCCACATCAATACTGAACCCCCAATACCGTGTGCTTTAAGTTTGTATACTAATCTCTTATGTGGGACCTTGTCGAAAGCCTTCTGAAAGTCCAGATATAACACATCCACTGGTTCTCCCTTATCCACTCTACTAGTTACATCCTCAAAAAATTCTATAAGATTCGTCAGACATGATTTACCTTTCGTAAATCCATGCTGACTTTGTCCAATGATTTCACCACTTTCCAAATGTGCTGCAATCCCATCTTTAATAACTGACTCTAGCAGTTTCCCCACTACCGATGTTAGACTAACTGATCTGTAATTCCCCGTTTTCTCTCCCTCCCTTTTTAAAAAGGGGGGTTTACATTAGCTACCCTCCAATCCTCAGGAACTACTCCAGAATCTAAGGAGTTTTGAAAAATTATCACTAATGCATCCACTATTTCTGGGGCTACTTCCTTAAGTATTCTGGGATGCAGCCTATCTGGCCCTGGGGATTTATCGGCCTTTAATCCATTCAATTTACCTAACCACTTCCCGGCTAACCTGGATTTCACTCAGTTC
>JAXLNO010000600.1:236994-307329 GCA_038087875.1 Malacoraja senta
TGGTCATTCTAGATGCTCCGGATTTCAAAAGTATTGCGTGAAGATCTGTGGCAATTCTTGGGTGTAGAAATTCTTTGACAAAGTGCAGTGCTTTGTTCTCCAATCAAACACATTTAGTATAAATTGTGCACGTCATACATTTCTAAAATCTCAATCTAAAAAGCCAATTGGATCCTTGCAGCAAATGGATGCATGCAAAGAGGCAACTGGAGCTAAATATTCACGTTAAGTAGGGTGCCGTACATCCTGCACAGAGTGATGTTAGTATCTGAGGCTCATGGGTGGAGCAGCCCATTCACAGCAACGCATCTTTTAACTGAAGAATTGAAGGTTCAGGAACAGCTATATTCCTGCGACCATCAGGTTCTTGAACCCACCTGCACAATCCCAACCCTGCCTCTACAACAGAACACTATGGTTTTACCACTTGCTCTAGTATGGACTGGTTTTGTTATCCCAATATCTTGGTGTTTGTTCGGTCCACTTTCTTTGAAAAATTGTATGCACGATTTATATACCAGTAAGATTGTGTGTGCTGTGTGCTGGTGATGCAGCTGCAAGCAGGATTCTCATTGTAGAGTGATACAGCATGAAAACAGGCCCTTCAGCCCAACCTGTCCACAGCGACCAATCTACACTAGTCCCACCTGCCCGTGTTTGCCCCATATCCCTCTAAACCTGTCCTTTCCATGTCCCTGTCTAATTGTTTCTTAATTGTTGCAACAGTCAAGTCAAGAGAGTTCTATTGTCATGTGTCCCAGATAGGACAATGAAATTCTTGCTTGTGCAGCACAACAGAATATGTAAACGTACTACAGAACGCGAGATAAAAGTTCAGTGTGTCTATAGGCCATACTGAACTTTTATCCCAGCCTCAACTACCTCCTGGATGCCACAGATATGTTTTGTTGTGGTGGGGTTAAAGCTAAACCTATCTTTGGGTGCAGTGAGCAATATTGTATGGTAATGGTCATGAGAGCCTAAAGTCCCTGTCCCACTTGCGTGTCCTTGGCACGCAAATTACGCGACCTCGTCGTCGTGTTGAGGCGCACGGGCATTGTGTGGCCACGTGGGGCCGGTCCCACTAAGAAGCGCGGAGGAGTATGGAGTTGTGTGCGGTATCGCGCGGCGCTCCGAAATTTTGTAGCGAACGAAATCAGTCGCGTAACTGACGGCCAAAGTGGGACAGGCCCAAGACCCTGGCACGAAGCAACGTCTCACCTCCAACAGCAGCAGAAGCAGGCAAACGATCGCCGAGCTCGGCCTGGGGCTCACGGCCGTTGCGGATCAGGATCCGCCCCCAGAGCGGGGCCAGGAAAATTGAAGATTGACACAAAATGCTGGAGTAACTCAGCGGGACCGGCAGCATCTCTGGAGAGAAGGAATGGATGACGTTTCGGGTCAAGACCCTTCTTTCAGACTGAAGAAGGGTCTCGACCCGAAACATCACCCATTGCTTCTCTCCAGAGATGCTGCCGGTCCTGCTGAGTTACTCCAGCATTTTGTGTCCATCTTCAAATGACCTCAAGCGCTCCAGACGGCTGTGCGGGCGCATGGTCGCGTGCGACCTTCGCGAACCGTCACGCCTCAACGCGACCACGAGGTCGCGTAATTAGCGTGCCAAGGACACGTAAGTGGGACAGGGGCTTTACTGCTTAACATGGATGTCTTCACCAATGCACTCAATGATCAATGTCTCTTGCTAGATTTAACTCACAACCCAACTGGAATCTGGGCTAATTCCAGAAATATGTAGCTCAAAGAAGAAACACAAAGTTAGCATAATCAAACAATATTAACAAATTGGATTTTTGGTACGTACCTTTATCAGTGAGAGATGGCTGAGTTGAGTAGTCCCTGGAAAGTAATACCATAGTAAATGTTATTCATGTTAAATTTTATAAAATGTCAAGCTACTAATTCTAGGTTTTGGTTTTCTTCTTGAAATGGTTTCTTCATTACACCACAAGCAACTCGAGCAATTTTGTCAAGGGGCAAACAATATAAACTGCACTCATTTCCTTATCTGCGGCAGAAGCCATCGGCCACTTCCCATTCTCAGCCTTGGGCAGGAGCCGCAACGGTTGGAGTAGAGTACTGGGACTGTATCGTCAAAAAAAAATAATCAAGACAATAACGACAATGTAAACTGTTCAATTTGTAACAGCAAGATTTTAAATGAGTCACTGTCACAATTTAAAAAAAATTAACAAATCATTTAAATAAAAATATTAACAAACAGTTTCTTCCCAGCTGTTATCAAGCAACACAACCATCCTACAAACAACTAGAGACCAGTCCTGAGATTGGAGGACCAGCACCTCATATTTCGCTTGGGCAGCTTACACCCCAGCGGTATGAACATTGACTTCTCTCTCCATCCCCTCCCCCTTCCCAGTTCTCCCACCAGACTGTCTCCGACTACATTCTATCTCGATGTCCCCGCCAATCCCGACATCAGTCTGAAGAAGGGTCTCGACCCGAAATGTCATCCATTCCTTCCCTCCAGAGATGCTGCCTATCCCGCTGAGTTTGTCCAGCATTTTGTCTACCTCTGACAGTCAATACGGACTGGATGGACCAAATGGCCTCCAGTGTTGCAAGCGGTACATAATATCAATGGATCAATTATAAATGTGAATGGGCCCCACTGGTGGGACAGTCGGGTTCACTGTACCTGATAGCACTGGTAGGATTTGAAAAAGAAATGCAAAAAACATTGATATTGATTACGAGACACCAAATATCTGCAGGTGGTTTCAACGGTAGGCGGCGCGACTGACATTGCAGCGGCCTCTGCAGTCCGTCTGTCTTTTTTTAATTTTTTGTCCCGTTAAGTGTATAGTTTGTAGAGGTTTATATATTGTTTTTAACTGTGTATATGTGGGGGGGCGGTGGGGTGGGGGAAACTTTTAGATCTCTTCCCTGTACGGGGGACCCGACCTTTTCCCTGTCGGGTCTCCGTTGTCGTTGGGGCCTAGCACCGTGGAGCGGCCTCCAACCGGGAACGACCTGGGGGCTCCAGTCACGGAGCCTGCGGATTCGCCATTGTGGAGCTGGCCGGCTTCGGAGTGTGGAGAGCTGTGGTGGCGCGCGCGGCTGCGACCCGACTTCGGAGCTTGGAGGCTCCGGCTGCAGACCCGGTGGACAAGACATCGGGAGCTCGCGGGTCACTGGTGGGAGACCGCTTTTCGGAGCTCCCGCAACGCCCGAGTTGCGGGGTTGAAAACAACCCCGGAGCAGGGCCTTACATCGCCCGGCACGGCTTTAACGGCCGCGGGACTTGCCATCGCCCGCCGGGGGCTCCAACATTGGGAGAAGAATAAGGAACAGGGGAGAGACAAGACTTTGCCCTTCCATCACAGTGAGGAGGTGTTTGGAGATTCACTGTGATGGATGTTTATGTAAATTGTGTTAATTGTGTGTCTTATGTTTTTTTTTCTTATTTGTATGACTGCAGAAACGTAATCTCGTTTGAACTTAGGTTCAAATGACATAATAAAATATTTTGTATCTTATCTTGTATCCTGTAGGTAGCTGATTGGCAGGTGAGCAACGCTGTTCTTCATTGCTCTCTAAATTGGAGCAAGTGTACGGGGTGAAGTAATTGGAGGCAAGTCCAGTTCTCTGTATTTGTGTTTAGTTTCATTTGGTTTAGAGATACAGCGTGGAAACAGGCCAAGCTGCAATCCCCGTACACTACCACTATCCTACACACTGGGGACAATTTTTTTTTTTTTTAAAACAGAAGCCAATTAAACTACAAAACTGTACGTCTTTTGGAGTGTGGGAGAAATCCCAGAGAAAACCCACGAGGTCACGGGGAGAAGGTACAAACTCCGTACAGACAGCACCCGCGGTCAGGACCAAACCCGGGTCTCTGGTGCGGTGAGGCAGCAACACTACCGCTGCTAGATAGGCACATGGTTATGCATGGTAAAGATGGATTATAGATCACGTACAGAGGAGATTGGTTAACTTGGCGTCATGTATAGCATTGAAATTGTGGGCCGAAGGGCCTGGTCCTGTGCTGTGCACTGGTCTATGCGGTATGGACTATGTTGTAAGGAGGTCCAGAGCTAGGATATCTCAGAACCCAAACATTGCAAAGAAATTTATCTTCTGATTTTTCAAACCCCTGTTTCATGAAGGAACTGCAAGTGCTGGAAAAATCAAAAGTAGACAAAAAATGCCAGAGAAACTCAGAGGGTGAGGCAGCATCTATGGAGAGAAGGAATGGGCGACGTTTTGCGTCGACCCGAAACGTCGCCCATTCCTTCTCTCCATAGATGCTGCCTCACCCGCTGAGTTTCTACAGCATTTTTAATCTACTTTTAACCCTCCCCTCCACGCTTTAATCTAATTTTTAATAGTTGATGTGCTCTCATCTTATGAAGGATATGCATTGCTGGTTCAAGTGGCCTCCGAGCAGGAACATTAAACCTCTTTCTCACTCCACAAACGCTGCCCCTTTGTGCTGAGTGATCCAGCCATGTCTGTTTAGACAAATTTCAGATTTCCCTGTATCTACATATTTTGGTTTTTGATTGCCAATGGTTTTGGATATGGTTGACACTAGCTTTGGTGGAGCCGTACTAAGCACGTAGGCAGTCCACCGCTGAACACCTTCCTTGTGCTTGGCACTTTGGGGAGTTGGAAAATGGGTCACTGCCCAGCCTTTGGCACCTTCCAACTGCCTGAGCATTCATATTAGACAATAGACAATAGGTGCAGGAGTAGGCCATTCGGCCCTTCGAGCCAGCACCGCCATTCAATGTGATCATGGCTGATTATCCCCAATCAGTACCCCATTCCTGCCTTCTCCACATATCCCCTGACTCCGCTATTTTTAAGAGCCCTATCTAGTTCTCTCTTGAAAGCATCCAGAGAACCTGCCTCCACCGCCCTCTGAGGCAGAGAATTCCACAGACTCCATTCTAAATGGCTTACTCCTTATTCTTAAACTGTGGCCCCTGGTTCTGGACTCCCCCAACATCGGGAACATGTTTCCTGCCTCTAGCGTGTCCAAACCCTTAACAATCATATGTCTCAATGAGATTCCCTCTCATCCTTCTAAACTCCAGAGTGTACAAGCCTAGCTGCTGCATTCTCTCAGCATATGACAGTCCCGCCATCCCGGGATTGTTGTTCCAATTGAAATTATGATCTATAATGACAACCTAGATGGCACTGGAGGTATTAATGCCAATGAATATCGTTAAGATAATGAATAGTTCTCATCCGTATTTAATGTGGGGGCAGACATGGATGTTGGGGAACTAGGGGGAAGTTAATAGAGTTGTCTTGAAGAGAATCCACATGATAGAAAAGGAAGGTAGACAAAAATGCTGGAGAAACTCAGCGGGTGAGGCAGCATCTATGGAGCGAAGGAATAGGTGCCGTTTTGGGTCAAGACTCGTCTTCAGACTGATGGTGTGCTTTAAACTTTAGAGATACAGCGTGGAAACAGGCCCTTCTGCCCACTGAGTCTGCGCCGCCCAGTGGTCACTCTGTGCACTAGCACTATCCTACACAATAGCAACAATTTTTTTTTTTAACCAAAGCAAATAATTTCTACAAATCTGCACGCCTTTGGAGTGTGGGAGGAAACTGGAGCATCTGGAGAAAACCCAGGCGGTCACAAGGAGAACTCCGTACAGACAGCACCCGTGGTCAGGATCGAACCTGGTATTCTGGCGCTGTAAGGCAGCAACTCTACCGCTGCGCAACTGTGCTGGAGGTGATGGAAGTATAAAGGTAGATAATTCCAGGACATTGTGGGAAGCTAGGGAAGAAATTGCAGGACCCCAGCAAAGCCATAGCCATGGGTGAGGTGCCAGAAGATTAGAGGACGTCCAATGTTGTGCTTTACGAAAGGCTGCAAGCAAAAGCCTCATAATAACAAACTTTGTACGCCTGACGTGTGTGGTGGATGGGTTACTGGAAGGGATTCTGAGCGACAGAATCAACATGCATTTGGAAAGAGAAAAACTGGTAATCCTTTGTGCACAGGAAATGTTTTCGCATTTTTTGAAGCAGTGACCAAGATTGATGAGAACTGCAGTAGATGTCGTCTACATGGCCTTGAGCAAGGCCTTTGACAAGGTACCGTTGGTCTGGAAGATTAGATCACATAGGATACAGTCAACTTGGCCAGTTGGATACACAATTGGATTTAAGGAGGTATGGGTTGTTTTCCAGACAGGAAAAGGTCATATTACCCTTGAGCCTGCCTCATATTTCAGTCAGATTATCAATTATTTGGGTTAGGCTTTCAATAGTCAATAGGCGCAGGAGTAGGCCATTCGGCCCTTTGAGCCAGCATCGCCATTCAATGTGATATGGCTGATCACCCACAACCAGTTCCTGCCTTCTCCCCATATCCCCCGACATCTTTAAGAGCCCTATCTAGCCCTCTCTTGAAAGTATCCAGAGAAACGGCCTCCACCGCCCTCTGAGGCAGAGAATTCCACAGACTCACAACTCTCTGTGTGAAAAAGTATTTCCTCATCTCTGTTCTAAATGGCCTACCCCTTATTCTTAAACTGTGGCCCCTGGTTCTGGACTCCCCCAACATCAGGAACATGTTTCCTGCCTCTAGTGTGTCCAAACCCTTAATAATCTTATATGTTTCAATAAGATCCCCTCTCACTTTCCCGCCTGTTTCTATTAACTTCTGTGGTCCAAAAATCAATCTGTCTCAGCCATGGACATATTCATTGATTCAGTTTCTACCGCTCTCTGGGATAGATTCACAACCTCCTCCATCTCTAGAGAGTCCGTTCAGCAGTTTCCGACACATGCTCTGTGTCACTTTGCACAAAATTCCTTTCACAAGTTTTGAAGAAAACAGCAACATAAAATGCAGGTAATGTAATTGTCGACATCTGACGCAGACAATACTGACCTTGCTTTCTTTTCCACTTGGCCGAGTAAATTTTTGTAAGTGGCAATCTCTTGCTCGAGCTGCGTCTTTACGTTTAATAGCTCCTGAAACTCATTTGTGTGACGGACAATCTTTTTTTCCAGCACTTTAGTGCACTCTCTCTGTCTGTATATATCTTTGTCCTTTTCTATCAGCGAGTTCTTCATTAGTTCATCCTTTGAGAGAACAAGGTTTTCAAGTACACCAGTTGTGAACATGTTAAAACAGCCAAGGTAGACAAAAATGCTGGAGAAACTCAGGGTCTCGACCCGAAACGTCGCCTATTTCATTCACTCCGTCGATGCTGCCTCACCCGCTGAGTTTCTCCAGCATTTTTTTCTACCTTCGATTTTCCAGCATCTGCAGTTCCTTCTTAAACATGTTAAAACAGCCGTGTGATTGTCACAATTTACTGAACTCAGCAGTAAAAACATGACATTCATTTCACTCAACTGTTTAATTTAACTTTAGGAGAGGACTGCTCATCCGCCTCGCTTACTTACGAGTGAAGCTGCATCATGACAAATGGGCTAACACAGCACCAAGACATCATGAAGCAGATGGCGCCACTCAACCCCAAGTTGGAGGGAGGGAGGGGGAGATAGAGAGATAGATGGAGAGAGAGATAGAGAGATAAAGAGATAGAGAGATAAAGAGATAGAGAGATAAAGAGATAAAGAGATAAAGAGATAAAGAGAGACAGAGAGACAGAGAGACAGAGAGACAGAGAGACAGAGAGACAGAGAGACAGAGAGACAGAGAGACAGAGAGACAGAGAGACAGAGAGACAGAGAGACAGAGAGACAGAGAGACAGAGAGACAGAGAGACAGAGAGACAGAGAGACAGAGAGACAGAGAGACAGAGAGACAGAGAGACAGAGAGACAGAGAGACAGAGAGACAGAGAGACAGAGAGACAGAGAGACAGAGAGACAGAGAGACAGAGAGACAGAGAGACAGAGAGACAGAGAGACAGAGAGACAGAGAGACAGAGAGACAGAGAGACAGAGAGACAGAGAGACAGAGAGACGGATTAATTAAACGCCAATGACAACAAACCCAATATGGATGCACGTGCAGGAAGGAACTGCAGATGCTGGTCTTTACCAAAGATAGACACAAATGCTGTAATAACTCTGCAGGTCAGGCCATCTCTGGAGAAAAATAGATGATGTTTTGGGTTGGAACCCTTCCTCAGGCTGAACGTAGATGTGGGGGAGGAAGAAATAAACTGAACAAAGGCCTGAACAAGGGCCGGCAACAGGTGACCTCAGGAAGGGTGGAGCCCACAATGCCCATTGTTGGCTAGGGAAGGTGTGATAACAAGGATGCGACCAGTGGGACAGATAGGACAACGAGCATGGGGGGAAGGGAATGCAGGAGTTATTTGAAATCAGAGGAATCAACCTTCACACCACTGGGTTGTAAGCTGCCCAAGTGAAACACGAGGTGATGCTCCATGGCTAGATGGAATCTGAACAGATCGAAGGCTTAAAAGCAAAAATGACTTGTGTTTTATAGTCCCTTTATAGTAGCAAAGCAAATCCAGAATGCTCTAGGCGAGAATCAATAAACAAAATTTAACACTGCATCAAAAACTTTGTCAATAAAGCAGCTTTGAAGATACTATTTGTGAAGCTGAGGGTTTAGCAGGCTAGGACTTGAATCCGTGGAGCACAGGTGGTGGGTGTATGGAACGAGCTGCCAGAGGAGGTCGTTGGGACATGTACTAGCACGATGTTTTGGCCAAGTACATGTATAGGAAAGGTTTAGAAGGATAAGAGCCAAAGGCATGTAGGTGGGACGTGTGGAGATGGGGCATCTTGGTTACCATGGGCAAGTTGGGCCAAAGGGACTGCTACCATTCTATATGACTATGTTGCAGTCGGACTTCCACCTAAGCGTAAGAAAATAACACCAATATATATATATAATTAAAATAAAAGGAAGATACTTACTTTTAATTTTAGCTCATTCACCTCCTTGCGATAGCATTCAAGTTCCTTCTTAGCACTTTCCAATGCTTTGGAATTTGTATCCTCAAACTGTAAAAGTGATGAAAGTAATTTAGACATATGTGGCTGGAAGGCAGAAATCGCTTTTAAAACATGGGGGGAGGGGACACAATGAGGCCTGACATCTAGGACAAGGGGATGGCAACCTATGGCCCACGGGCCGGATCCAGCCCTTAACCCAAAATCATCCGGCCCGCAGGCGTATTTTTTTTCAATTAGTTTTCGTGACCTGGGAACAGCAGCCAGTCCCGGGGCACGCAGGCGACCTGGGCGCTACAGCCAGACCTGGGGCAGGCGAGCTCACCTGGGACTGGCTGTGGCACCCAGGTCACAAAACATGGGTGGGATTTCCCCCCCCTCCTCTCAAAACATGGGGGGGAATGGGTGACGTCTGAAGGAGGGTCTCGACCCGAAACGTCACTCATTCCTTCTCTCCAGAGATGCTGCCTGTCCCGCCGAGTTACTCCAGCATTTTGTGTCTACCTGCATTAAATGTGTGATACACTGAGCCAAGTACATCTTTGCCGACACACATAAAATTGCCATCAGTATATGGGCAGCGCAGTGGCGCAGCAGTAGAGTTTAGTTTAGTTTTAGATTAGACAATAGACAATAGGTGCAGGAGTAGGACATTCGGCCCTTCGAGCCAGCACCGCCATTCAATGTGATCATGGCTGATCATCCCCAATCAGTACCCCTGTTCCTGCCTTCTCCCCATATCCCCTGACTCCGCTATTTTTAAGAGCCCTATCTAGCTCTCTCTTGAAAGTATCCAGAGAACCGGCCTCCACCGCCCTCTACGGCAGAGGATTCCACAGACTCACAACTCTCTGTGTGAAAAAGTGTTTCCTCACATCCGTTCTAAATCAAAGTCAAAGTCAATTTTATTCGTCACATATGCCTACTATGTTCTGTTGTGCTGAAGCAAAGCAAGAATTTCATTGTCCTATCAGGGACACATGACAATAAACTCACTTCACTTGACCCGAAGGTGCAGTGAAATGAATTTGCCAGCAACGATACACTTAAAAAATAACACAGAATACACAATAAAATTTAACACAAACATCCACCACAGCATTCTTCACTGTGGTGGAAGGCAACAAAATGGCTTACCCCTTATTCTTAAACTGTGGCCCCTGGTTCAGGACTCTCCCAACATCGGGAACAACATTAGTGATACAGCGCGGAAACAGGCCCTTCGAGTCCACACCAACCTGCGATCCCCACACACTAACACTACCCTACACACACACACACTGGGAACAATTTACATTTATACCAAGCCAATTAACCTACAAACCTGTAAGTCTTTTGAGTGTGGGAGTAAACCGAAGATCTCGGAGAAAACCTACGCAAGTCACGGGAAGAATGTATAAACTCCGTACAGACAGCACCCGCAGTCAGGATGGAACCCAGGCCACTGGCCCTGTGAGGCAGTAGCTCTACCGCTGCGCTGCCCGTGTTGCCTCACAGCACCAGACACCCAGGTTTGAACCAGACTCTAGGTACTGACTGTATGGACTTTGTACGCTCTCCCTGTGACCGCATGTGAACCGGTGACCGTGTGTCGGCATGGACTCGGTGGGCAAAGGCTCATGTTTCCACGCTGCATCTATAAAGTCTGCTGGGGCTCACTGAAGTATCAAGGTTTGGGCCCTGCATTCTGGCTGCCTGACCGGTTACCAACCTACTTGTGCAGCAGCTCAGTTTGGTGGGCTTCACTGTGTAGCCTTTTCTTTGTAGGAATCACTGCCCCAATTTCGACTGCTGTATAATGCCCATCTCACATCGGCTAGGGCAGAAAACAAACTGCTGGAGGAACTCAGTAGGGCAAGCAGCATCTGTGGAGGCAGAGGGCTGGTCGCTGCATTGGGTCGGGACCCTGCATGGATGGAATTCTGCTACTATACATGGGTTTTCTCTGAGATCTTCGGTTTCATCCCACACTCCAGACATACAAGTCGTAGATTAATTGGCTTGGTATAAATGTAAATTGTCTCTAGTGTGTAGGATAGTGTTACTTTGCACGGATCGCTGGTCGGCACGGACTCAGTGGGCCGAAAGGCCTGGTTCCGTGCAGTATCTCTAAACTAAACCAATGCAGTGAATGCAGCCGAATCTTGGTGTCTTTTTCATTAAGTTTCCTTTTGTTTAGAGATTATTGCTTTGTCGCTGGTATAATCCGTCTTATTTATTCTGATAAGGCTCTGGTATGTCAGATAAGGACACAAGTTATTGAGTTCATACTGTATTTCAGGAGTATAGTCATATTATTGACAGCCAATAACTACAAAATGTGTGTTCCAATATTTAGTAACACTGCAATAATTCGACAATAGGTGCAGGAGTAGGCCATTCGGCCCTTCAGGCCAGCACCGCCATTCACTGTGATCATGGCTGATCATCCACAATCAGTACCCCGTTCCTGCCTTCTCCCCATATCCCCTATCTTTAAGAGCACCCTAGCTAATTCTCTCTTGAAAGCATCCAGAGAATTGGCCTCCACTGCCTTCTGAGGCAGAGAATTCCACAGATTCACAACACTCTGGGTGAAAAGGTTTTTCCTCATCACCGTTCTAAATGGCTTACCCCTTATTCATAAACTGTGGCCCCTGGTTCTGGATTTCCCCAACATCGGGACCATGTTTCCTGCCTCTAGCGTGTCCAATCCCTTAATAATCTTATATGTTTCAATAAGATAACCTCTCATCCTTCTAATCTCCAGAGTGTACAAGCCCAGCTGCTCCATTCTCTCAGCATATGTCAGTCCCGCCATCCCGGGAATTAACCTTGTGAACCTACGCTGCACTCCATCAATAGCAAGAATGTCCTGCCTCAAATTTGGAGACCAAAACTGCACAGGATACTCCAGGTGTGGTAATTTTATAGATATACCTTCTGCTTATATTTGTCCATATCTTCTTTATTTCTCTTGGCAAGCTGTTCATACTCAGCATGAATCTCTTTAAGAGCTTGTTCTAGATCTGCTCTATGTGTGTCTCCCTGTTCAAGGTTTTGTATGTGGTCCACCTTCTTCTGCCAATAAACGCGTTCCTGTAAAAGGAGGAAGTGCCATAAAGGCTACTTAGCATATCACATAACTCATCAACCAATTTTCATTACAATCACAGTAGACTCTCAGTCTGAAGAAGGGTCTCGACCCAAAACTTCTGTCCAGAGACGCTGCCTGTCTCGCTGAGTTACTCCAGCATTTTGTGTCTATCTTAGATATTTATTTAACCTTATATCAATCACCCAGCCTATCTTCATTTGACTTTTCATAATATGGGATGACACAACGGCACAGCGGTAGAGTTGCTGCCATACAGCGCCAGAGACCAGGGTTTGATCCTGACCACGGGTGAAGTCTGTACGGAGTTTGTATGTTCTCCCTATGTGCTCCGGTTTCCTCTCACATTCCAAAGATGTGCAGGTTAATTAGCTTCTGTTAATTAGGTGTGGGATAGAATTAGTGTGTCGCTTTCCGCCAATTTGCTGATCAGCGCTTTCGTATCACGAAAAGGAGAAGATCCAGCGGCCAAAGGGCTTGTTTCCACACTGGATCTGTAAACTAAACCAGACTAAGGTCTTTGACAGCCGTCTAAACTGGAGTGTCATCCTATTTATCATTTTCTGCAATATTTAAAAAAATCATTTCTGCTTAAAAAATCTCGATAGAATTATATAAAATTATGAGAGGCATAGATAGGACAAGCAGAACCACATTTTCCCAGGTGGAAGTGTCTGGAGGATGGGTCTGGAAGAAGGGTCTCGACCCAAAACGTCGCCTACTCCTTTTCTCCATAGATGCTGCCTCGCCCGCTGAGTTTCTCCAGCATTTTTGTCTACTTTTGATTTTTCCAGCATCTACAGTTCCTTCTTAAACAAAGACTGGAGGAGATAGCTTTAAGGTGAAAAGGGCAATATTTAAAGGATATGTTTGGGGCAAGTTTTTTTTTGCAGAGAGATTTGTGTTGCACTAAGTTTATATTTGGCACAAACAGATAACTTAAAAACACAAAGAGACTGCAGATGTTGGAGCCAAAACAAAAAAAGTCTGGTGGAATATAATTAAACATATAAAATTATAAAAGGACTGGACAAGCTAAATGCAGGAAAAATGTTCCCAATGTTGGGCGAGTCCAGAACCAGGGGTACACAGTCTTAGAATAAAGGGGAAGCCATTTAAGACTGCAATGAGAAAAAACTTGTGGAATTCCCTGCCACAGAGGGCAGTGGAGGCCAAGTCACTGGATGGATTTAAGAGAGAGTTAGATAGAGCTCTAGGGGCTAGTGGAATCAAGGGATATGGGGAGAAGGCAGGCACGGGTTATTGATTGGGGACGATCAGCCATGTTCACAATGAATGCCGGTGCTGGCTCAAAGGGCCAAATGGCCTCCTCCTGCACCTATTTTCTATGTTTCTATATTTCTATGAACTCAGCAGGTTAGGCGGCATCTTGGAGAGAAATTACGTTTTGGGTCAGGATCCTTCTGCACACTGTCCATTTTACTCCAAGGAAGCTGCTGAACAACACTTTGTTTGCGACTATATAATATATTTTACTTTGTCTTTAGCTTAAACTTCTTCTTGTGAATGAAACATAAACCAAAGGAATAGTTGGATCTCAAGCAGCCAGGTTGTTGTCTCTGCGTCGATGTCTGTCAGCCCCTGAGCTCCATTTGGTGGGTGGTAGAGCGGGCACCCAGAGATGACATGGTTGGCTGTCTGTTGTTCTGCTCCGCATTCACAGGCTGGGCTCTGGCGGAGCCCCCATCTCCACATGCTGGCATTGAAACGCCCAACTCCTGTACCAAATCTGTTGAGCTTCACCCATGCTCCTCTGGGGAGGTCAGACCCTGGACAGCTTTTATCCGGTTAGGACCCTGGACAGCTTTTATCCGGTTAGCTTAAAAAAGCTGAGGAACAATTTGGAAAATCTTCATAAAAATATAAAATCCCGATATCATTTGGTTCCCAATTGTTTTTACTGAGGGCAAAGCATTATACAATTCAGAATTGTATAACTCTACGACCACATCTTATTTTTGTCTACCTACAATTCAGAAATGGTTCTTTAAAAATGCAGCGGGTAAAACAACATTCTAAAGGGTCTGTCCCACTGTACGAGCTAATTCAAGAGTTCTCCCGAGTTTCCCCTGATTCGAACTCGGAGAATTACGGTAATAGCCGCTCGTAGGTACTCGTGGGCTCTCGTGGACCTTTTTCAACATGTTGAAAAATCTTCACGAGATACTTCACGAGCTTACCGCGTTTCCCGAGTACGTGCCGTTAGCGTTACGAGCCGCTAAGAGACGTCCTGAGCTCCGACATACCCACTACGTACATTCTACGTGCTTACCACAAGTTTTTTTTTAACTCGGGAGAGCTCTTGAATTACCTCGTACAGTGGGACAGGCCTTTTAACGGTACTCACTTGATCACGTATCTCTTCCAGTTGCCCGAGTTGTATTTCCATAAGTTTCACCTTACGTTGAAGTTTATCTGCTGCTACGTTGGTCTCATCGGTTTTCTGAAAGTACAATTTCATAGTATCAGTTCACGTCAACTAGAAAAAAGACAAAAACAGAAACAGCGCCTGGGTTAATTTATGACCGGAAAATAAACCATTCAGAAATTGAGATTGATTAGAGACACAAACAAGTCTGAGAAATTCTCTCAGGTGGCACAAAGCTAAAAATGTAATCTAACATCGGTCCTTTTACAAAAACAGTCTACAACATTCGAGCAAAAGTCATTTGCCAAAGGTGTGGGCTACACAGATAGTAACAGGATAAAGAAAGCACTACTTAAAGGACCTATCCCACTTACCCAATTTTTTCGGCGACTGCCGGCACCCATCAGTCGCAGCAGGTCGCTGAAAATTTTGAAAATTTTCGGTGACCGGCTGCGACTATGAAAAAATTGCATGTGGGACAGGCCTTTAAGGGAGCCTCTTCTTGATTTGTGGTCATTGAGTGTTATGCTTGGATCCTGCAGCATGGATACCAAAACATTTTATGTGCAGTTTACTTTCCATTTTCTCTCGACTTTGAACACAATCCTCATTTCCCCAAATCAATCACATCTTTCTTTGATGCCCTAATTCAATTGCATCTTCTCTAAACTATTCCACCCTTTCTTACCTGTCCCCATCCTGTTTCTGACCCATCTTGCCCATTCCAATTGCATCCCTGATTCTCCTATACCAAACTGTCCCCAAACCTATATCCTGAATACTATTAGCCTCTTCTACTAATCAATTAAAAATGCAGTATGCAGGTAGTCGAGGAACCCATAGACAATAGACAATAGGAGTAGGCCGTTTGGCCCTTTGAGCCAGCACCACCATTCAATGTGATCATGGCTGATCATCCCCAATCAGTACCTCGTTCCTGCCTTCTCTCCATATCCCCTATCTTCAAGAGCCCTATCTAGCTCTCTCTTGAAAGCATCCAGAGAACTGGCCTCCACCGCCCTCCGAGGCAGAGAATGTCACAGACTTACAACTTTCTGTGTGAAAAAGTGTTTCCTCATCTCCATTCTAAATGACTTAGCCCTTATTCTTAAACTGTGGCCCCTGGTTCTGGACTCCCCCAACATCGGGAACATATGGAAAGCTGAATCTGACAGCACTGGAAGTGTGTTTGCACATGGTGAGTAATTCAATTCCACAAGTTGTAGATAACACACTCATTTCAAACTCAGACTTCATTACCACAATTTCCTCAGCTACCTGGGACTACCTGACACTATCTGTGTGGAAAAACTTGCCAATAGGGCTGCTTTTAAATGTCTCCCCTCTCATCTTAAACTTATGCCCTCTAGTTTAAAACATCCCCACAATACTATCAATAATGTCCCTCATAGGATTCACAAACTTCTAGAAGATCATCGATCAGCTTCAAATGTTCCAATAAGAATAAATCCAGCCTTTCCAATATAAAGGACAAAATGCTGGAGTAACGCAATGGGTCAGGCAGCATCTCTATGGAACATGGATAGGTGATGTTTCACAGAGTGCTGGAGTAACTCAGCGGGTCAGGCAGCATCTCTGGGGAACATGGATAGGTGACGTCTCACCGAGTGCTGGAGTAACTCAGCAGGTCAGGCAGCATCTCTGGGGAACATGGATAGGTGACGTTTCACAGAGTGCTGGAGTAACTCAGCGGGTCAGGCAGCATCTCTGGGGAACATGGATAGGTGACGTTTTGGGCTGGGACCCTTCTTCAGACTGATTGTTGCGGAGAAAGCTGGAAGAGAGGAGGGCAGCACAAAGTGTGGCAGGCAATAGGTTGAAACAGGTGTATGTTTTTTCTTGTTTGTAAACCTGTATCTGCAGTTCCTCATCTAACCTTTCCAATCTAACCTTCTAGGAAAAGCCTTCCATTCCATGCAACATCCTGGTGAATCTCTTGACACTATTATGTAACAAATCCTTCCTGCAAGGTGGAGATCTGCTCACTAAATGCTAAGTGCAGCGATTTACCATTTTGTACAGCTACAACATAACATCCATGATACATTGTGATGACACTCCAGCAAACCGTCAGATTACTGGGACTGGAGGCATTTCTCCAGGGGAGTTTTAGTTGTTCTGTGGAATGCAATTTGATCTTGGGACAAGAACAATCCATCCACTTGTCCCCCTGAGTCATAGAAACATAGAAAATAGGTGCAGGAGGCCATTCGGACCTTCGAGCCAGCACCGCCATTCATTTTGATCATGGCTGATCGTCCTCTATCAATAACCCGTGCCTGCCTTCTCCCCATATCCCTTGACTCCACTAGCCCCTAGAGCTCTATCTAACTCTCTCTTAAATCCATCCAGTGACTTGGCCTCCACTGCCCTCTGTGGCAGGGAATTCCATAAATTCACAACTCTCTGGGTGAAAAAGTTTTTTCTCACCTCTTAAATGACCTCCCCTTTATTCTAAGACTGTGGCCCCTGGTTCTGGACTCGCCCAACATTGGGAACATTTTTCCTGCATCTAGCTTTTATATGTTTCTATAAGATTCCCCCTCATCCTTCTAAACTTCAGTGAATACAAGCCTAGTCTTTTCAATCTTTCCTCATATGACAGTCCCGCCATCCCAGGGATCAATCTCGTGAACCTACACTGCACTGCCTCAATCATAAGGATGTCCTTCCTCAAATTAGGAGACCAAAACTGTACACAATACTCCAGATGTGGTCTCACCAGAGCCCTATACAACTGCAGAAGAACCCTATACAACTGCAGAAGAACCCTATACAACTGCAGCAGGAGTCACTCCAGCTTTTTGTGTCTCACTTAGTCAGCCCTATCTATTGTGGCAAAAGATGCAGTCTAAACCAAGGATTCCTGATCTCCTAGGTATTGAAGGCTGTTTGAAAAGACCGTTTAACGCTCCCCTGCAAAACATCTGTCAAAGTGCACCAATGGTGGGACAGCAAAAGACATACAAAGGAAAAACACAAAGTGCTGGAGTAACACAGGGTGTCAGGCAGCATCTCTGGAGAATATGGATTGGTGACATTTCAAGTCGGAACCCTGCTTCAGTCTGAAGAAGGGACACGCTAGAGGCAGGAAACATGTTCCCAATGTTGGGGAGTCCAGAACCAAGGGGCAAAGTTTTAGAATAAGTGGTAAGTGATTTAGAACGGAGATGAGGAAAAACTTTTTCACACAGAGTTATGAGTCTATGGAATTCTCTGCCTCAGAGGGCGGTGGAGGCTGGTTCTCTGGATGCTTTCAAGAGAGATAGATAGAGCTCTTAGGGATAGCGTAGTTAAGGGATATGGAGGGAAGGCAGGAACAGGGTACTGATTGTGGATGATCAGCCATGTCGTTTCTTTTCTCTACCTCAGGCAATACATAAGTGAACAGATTATGCCAGTATGATTATTTAATTTACTAGATGAATAAATAAGACTTAGATATTAATCTGCAATGTTCCATTTAAAGTAAATAAATGGGAGATGATCAGCACAGAGGGAATAAGATGACTGAGAGCTAGATAGGGCTCTTAAAGATAGCAGAGTCAGGGGATATGGGGAGAAGGCTTATAGAAACCTATAATCTTATAGAAACATATAAAATTATAAAAGCACTGGACAAGCTAGATGCAGGAAAAATGTTCCCAATGTTGGGCGAGTCCAGACCCAGGGGCCACAGTCTTAGAATAAAGGGGAGGCCATTTAAGACTGAGGTGAGAAAAACATGTTTTCATCCAGAGAGTTGTGAATCTGTGGAATTCCCTGCCACAGAGGGCAGTGGAGGCCAAATCACTGGATGGATTTAAGAGAGAGTTAGATAGAGCTCTAGGGGCTAGTGGAATCAAGGGATATGGGGAGATAGCAGGCACGGGTTATTGATTGGGGACGATCAGCCATGATCGCAATGAATGGCGGTGCTGGCTCGAAGGGCCGAATGGCCTCCTCCTGCACCTATTTTCTACGTTTCTAAGGCAGGAACGGGGTGCCGATTGGGGATGATCAGCCATGATCACATTGAATGGCGGTGCTGGCTCGAAGGGCTGAATGGCCTACTCCTGCACCTATTGTCTATTGACTGGGTGGACAGTTTTTGTTGCTCATGGCACAGGGGCACTGCAAGCATTCCCAGTGTTCTTGGAAAGATAGTAAGCTAACATCCTGATTTGCTGCAGTCCTCGTGGAGGAGGTACTCATCTTCCAGCCACACAGGAAGCTCCAGGAATCCGATCTTGCGACAATGCAGGAATAGGGATGAATTTTCCAATCATGGTGGAATTTGACTAGGTGTACTTGCTGTGTGTGTAGCTAACGTCCCAGATGGAAGAATTCCACATTTGTCAGGTACCTCCAAAAACCCTGAAGAGATAGTCAGAGAATTTTTACCCCACCAGCCGTCACATACAACAAATAGTCCTCCGTCATTTTCGCCACCTCCAACGTGACCCCACCACTCGCCACATCTTCCCATCTACCCCCTGTCTGCTTTCCGCAAAGACTGCTCCCTCCGTAACTCCCTGGTCAATTCTTCCCTTCCCTCCAGCACCACCCCCTCCCCGGGCACTTTCCCTTGTAACCGCAACAGATGCTCCACTTGTCGCTTTACCTCCCCTCGACTCCATTCAAGGACCCAAGCAGTCGTTCCAGGTGCGACATATGTTCACCTGCACCTCCTCCAACCTCATCTATTGCATCCGCTGCTCTAGATGTCAGCTGATCTGCATCGGTGAGACCAAACGTAGGCTTGGCGATCGTTTCGCCGAACACCTCCGCTCGGTCCGCATTAACCAACCTGATCTCCCTGTGGCTCAGCACTTCAACTCCCCCTCCCATTCCGAATCCAACCTTTCTGTCCTGGGCCTCCTCCACGGTCAGAGTGAGCACCACCGGAAATTGGAGGAGCAGCACCTCATATTCCGCTTGGGCAGTTTGCACCCTAGCGGCATGAACATTGACTTCTCCAATTTCCGGTAGACCTTGCTGTCTCCTCCCCTTCTCAGCTCTCCCTCAGCCCTCTGGCTCCTCCTCTTCCTTTCTCCTTTCTTCTCCCCGCCCCCCCCCCCACCCTACACCAGTCTGAAGAAGGATTTCTCCTTTCTTCTCCCCGCCCCCCCCCCCCACCCTACATCAGCCTGAAGAATCGGCCCGAAACATTGCCTATTTCCTTCGCTCCATAGATGCTGCTGCACCCGCTGAGTTTCTCCAGCACTTTTGTCTACCTGAAAATATACAGGCATGTATGGTACAGAGGTAAAGACAGCATTTGTAGTTCCTCCTTATTCCGAGTGGTATTACGTTTTCCTTGCTGAAGCTGCAGTTATCCAGACAAGTAATATTCTTGTGTAGGAAGGAACTGTAGATGCTGGTTTACACTGAAGATAGACACAAAAAGCTGTAGGAACTCAGCGGGTCAGAGAGCATCTCTCGAGAAAAGGAATACAGTGCCCTCCATTATGTTTGGGACAAAGACCCATCATTTATTTATTTGCCTCTGTACTCCACAATTTGAGATTTGTAATAGAAAAAAAAATCACACGTGGTTAAAGTGCACATTATCAGATTTTAATAAAGGCAATTTTTATACATTTTGGTTTCACCATATATAAATTACAGTAAAATCTGACAATGTGCACTTTAACCACATGTGATTTTTTCTATGACAAATCTCAAATTGTGGAGTACAGAAGAAAATACATAAATGATGGGTCTTTGTCCCAAACATTATGGAGGGCATTGTGGGTGTCGTTTCGGTTTGATACCCTTCGTCAGTCTGAAATGACACCTCTTCTCCAGAGATGCTGGCTGATTCGCTGAGTTACTCCAGCTTTTTGTGTCCATCTTACAAGTAATATTCTTGACAGGTCGTGAAGATGATGGGAAGACTTTGGGGAAATCTAGTCATTCACCACAGCATAAGCAGTCTCTGATTGTCATAGACGAGTAGGATCAAAGAGCATAGAAACAGGTCGTTTAGCCTACCGTGTCTGTACCAGCCTTCAAGTTCCTATCAATATTAAAACCAGTTCAATATTAAAACCAGCCTTCTACACCAAAATGTTTCAAGGGATCATCCAATTACTTGTTAAAGCCCTGTCCTACGGTACGAGTTCATTCCAAGCGCTCTCCCGAGTAAAAAAAACAAAACAACTCATGGTAAGCACGGAGAATGAACGTAGCGGGTACGTCGGAGTTCGGGGACGTCTCTTACCACTAACGGCAGGTACTCGGGAAGACTCGCTAACGGCAGGTAAGCACGGGAAGACTCGTGACGATTTTTCAACATGATGAAAAATGTCCACGAGAGCCCCGAGTACCGACGAGTGGCCATTACCGTAAATCTCCGAGTTTGAATCAGGGCAAACTCGGGAGAACTCTTGGAATGAACTCGTACCGTGGGACAGGGCTATTAAAAAGCAAGAGTGCTTGTGGGCTACGTTTTCATGTTGTAAATGTGAGTGCACCTGGTGCCAACAATTAACATTTCAACACAACCTGCCCTGAGTGAAAATCAACTTCCTCAGGACCCCTTTAAAATCAACCTTTAAATCTAACCCTCTGAGGAAAAAAACACCTTCACATCACCTATCCTACTTATGCCCCTCAGAAATGTGCTTACCTAGTGAGTCTGCTTTCACGAGCCAGGTATTCTCAACAGCCATTCAGCACAGAAACAAGTCCCTTGGCCAAACTTGTCTGAGCCTATCTGAGCCAATCCCATTTGCCTGTGTTTGGCCCATATCTCTCTAAACCTTTCCTAACCTTGTACCTATCCAAATATTTATTTTTAATAAAAATATGGCATGTGTACCTGCATTTAACACTTCCTCTGGCAGCCCATTCTATATACCCCACCTCCCTCAGTGTGTCATCTTAAATACATGCCATCTAGTTTTAAGATGCAGTGACTAGTGGGGTACCGCAAGGCTCGGTGCTGGGACCGCAGCTATTTACAATATACATTAATGATTTAGATGAAGGGATTTAAAGTAACATTAGCAAATTTGCAGATGACACAAAGCTGGGTGGCAGTGTGAACTGTGAGGAGGATGCTATGAGGATGCAGGGTGACTTGGACAGGTTGGGTGAGTGGGCAGATGCATGGCAGATGTAGTTTAATGTGGATAAATGTGAGGTTATCCACTTTGGTGGCAACAACAGGAATGCGGATTATTATCTGAATGGTGTCAAGTTAGGAATTGGGGAAGTACAACGAGATTGGGTGTCCTTGTACATCAGTCACTGAAGGCAAGCATGCAGGTCCAGCAGGCAGTGAAGAAAGCTAATGGCATGTTGGCCTTCATAACAAGAGGAGTTGAATATGGGAGCAAAGAGGTCCTTCTGCAGTTGTACAGGGCCCTGGTGAGACAACACCTGGAGTATTGTGTGCAGTTTTGGTCTCCAAATTTGAAGAAGGACTTCTTGCTATTGAGGGAGTGCAGCGTAGGTTCGCGAGGTTAATTCCCGGGATGGCTGGACTGTCATATGTTGATAGAATGGAGCGACTGGGTTTGTATACACTGGAATTTAGAAGGATGAGAGGGCATATTATTGAAACATATAAGATTATTAAGGGATTGGACCCGCTAGAGGCAGGAAACATGTTCCCGATGTTGGGGTAGTCCAGAACCAGGGGCCACAGTTTAAGAATAAGGGGTAAGACATTTAGAACTGAGATGTGGGAAAAAAAAATTCACCCAGAGTGTTGAAAAACTGTGGAATTCTCTGCCTCAGAAGGCAGTAGAAGCCGATTCACTGGATGCATTCAAGAGAGAGTTAGATGGAGCTCTTAAAGATAGCGGAGTCAAGCGATATGGGGAGAAGGCAGGAATGGGGTACGGATTGTGGATGATCAGCCATGATCAGTGAATGGCAGTGAATGGCGGTGCTGGCTCGAAGGGCCTATTCCTGCACCAATTATCTATTGATTCAGCTACCTGGGAAAAACTGACCTACAGCATATCTATCCCCCTCATGACTTTATATACAGGTAGTTAAGTTAGCATTTCCAAAACACACTGGATATAACACGGTTGATGAATTAGGGATCCCTTTTTGAATAATACGAGCTGCATTGGTTACAATACAATTTTATCACAAAGTAGAGAACCACTGAATTTGAAATTGACAAGCAGAAACGAAAGCAGTGTTGACAATACATAATAGGTGCAGGGGTAGGTCATTCGGCCCTTTGAGCCAGCACCGCCATTCAATGTGATCATGGCTGATCATCCCCAATCAGTACCCCGTTCCTGCCTTCTCCCCATATCCCCTGACTCCACTATCTTTAAGAGCCCAATCTAGCTCTCTTGAAAGTTGAGGAAACAGACTTTCCACCCTTACACTTGTGCAAGGATACTTGTACACAATGCAACATACAATCATCAGCATTTTTAGCAGTATCAAAAATACACATGTAGCTATTAAACAGTCCTTTATTTTTAAAGTTTCTGTGCAAGAAATAACTGATACCACGAGAGCCCAAAACTCTCTACCCACATTAATGCAATTATGTTTAGTTTAGAGATGGTGTAGAAACAGGCCCTTTGGCCCACCGAGGCTGTGCCAACCAATCACCACCCATTCACTAGGTCAGTATGCCTTCCAGCTTAGAGAATGGAGCGGCTGGGCTTGTACACTCTGGAGTTTAGAAGGATGAGAGGGGATCTTATTGAAACATATAAAGTTATTAAGGGTTTGGACACACCAGAGGTAGGAAACATGTTCCTGATGTTGGGAGAGTCCAGAACCAGGGGTCACAGTTAATAAGGGGTAAGCATTTAGAACGGAGACGAGGAAACAATTCTTCCACACAGAGAGTGGTGAGTCTGTGGAATTCTCTGCCTCAGAGGGCAGTGGAGGCCGGTTCTCTGGATACTTTCAAGAGAGTTAGATAGGGCTCTTGAAGATAGCGGAGTCAGGGGATATGGGGAGAAGGCAGGAACGGGGTACTGATTTTGGATGATCAGCCACGATCACATTGAATGGCGGTGCTGGCTCAAAGTGCCGAATGGCCTACTCCTGCACCTATTTTCTATGTTATTCCAGTTTCATATGGGGCAACTTACAGAAATCAATTAACCTACAAACCTGCAAATTCTGGGCCACGCAATTAATTAAGTAATGCTGCCAATTGATCACCACGCTGCATCCAATATCATAGGACCACAAAAACAAAGTGCTGGAGTAACTCAGCAGATCAAGCAGCATCTCATTAATGCATGGATAGGTGACGTTACCTACCCATGTCTTCCAGAGATGCTGCCTGACTCACTGAGTCAATCCAGCACTTTTGTTTTGTAAACCAGCATCTGCAGTTCCAAATGTCTACATCCTAGGACCAAATGTAAATAATTGGTAGAATTACCAATTACCACTGCCAAGGTAAAGTGAATCAAGGTCATGGAAGTGATTTAAGAACTTTAAAATGTATAGCCTGTCATCTGAGAGCTTGCATTGGACAGGAGTGGTGGGATAAGTTTAATAGAATAGAATAGAATACCATTTATTGTCATACAAACAGACATGGTTCGTACGTAAATTCGTAACACAATTTACATAAACATCCATCACAGTGAGTCTCCAAACACCTCCTCACTGTGATGCAAGACAAAAGTATTGTCTCTCTTGTCTCTAGTCCTGTTCTTTATTCTTCTCCCGAGGCGACCGGGAGAAAAGCGGTCTCCACCAGGGACCTGCGAGCTCCTGATGTTACCGTTCACAGGGCCTGCAGCCGGAGCCTCCGAAGCTGGGTCGCAGCCGTGCGCCACCACAGCTCTCCACGCTCCGAAGTCGGCCAGCTCCGCGATGGCGAGTCCGCAGGCTCTGCAACTGGAGCCCCGGGTCGATTCGGGTTGGAGGCCGCCGCCGGCTGCACGATGTTAGGCCCAACGACAATGGAGACCCGACAGGGAAAAGGTTGGGTCCCCGTACCGGGAAGAGAAGAAAAAGTTTTAAAAGTCCCCCCCCCCCCCCCCCCTCACATCTAAAAATAAAACCAAAAACATGCAACGGGTCAGAAAGAAAGAAAAGACGAACAGACTGCAGTCGAGCCGCTGCCACACCGAGCACTTTTGTTTTGTAACACATGGTGTTAAAGCAGAGTTCAGATGTGTCCAAGGTCAATATCAAGGAACAGGAAGAAGTCATGTTTTCAATTAAAGTGTTCAGATAAAGTATTCAATTCAAGGTTAAGTAATATTGGTTATATCTCATCACCGTCAGAAATACAATGTACCATATTGAAAATTCCTCATTCCTGGAAATAGTTTACATTTAAAATAATATTTTGATCAATAATGCAAATTAATAGCAAAATATTTTTATTGGCTGCCCTGTCACAATTAAGATTTAGAGTTAATTAAATAGTCATGTCGTAGCATCAAATAAAATCTCCGTCTCAGAAATGGGACAGCAAATGGCTTGCAGAAAAAGGCATTGTCAAATATTCATTTCCTGTGCAAAATCATTAACAAGCACAAAGTATTAAGGGGTGCACTTGCCTTTCTTAAATCTTCATAATCTTTTTCTGCCTCCTTTCTTAGTTGAATTTCTTTTTCCAATCTGCAAAAATAATAAAGTTACAAATGCAAAATACTGCAAGTGCGAGAAATCTGAAACGAAAACAGAAAAATTCTGAAAATACTCCTCAAGCTATTCAGCTCTGTGGAGAAAAAGTGTTTTTGCATATCAATGGCTTTTCCCCATAATGTCACCAAACTGAAACATTAACTTAGTTTCTCTCGTCACCAATGCTACTTGACCTGCAAAGCATTGCCTGCTTTATGAATGTGCTTGGCTACTCGTTATTTCAAATTACCAGTTACGTTTTATTTTGATTTTTCATATCAAATAATATTAAAGCAAAGATTTTGGGCCATGCAATTAATTAGGTAACACTGCCAATTGATCGTCGTGATCCATACAGTATTAAATACGACAGGACAGAGTCTGAAGAAGGGTCTCGACCCAAAAAGTCACCCATTCCTTCTCTCCAGGGATGCTGCCTGTCCCGCTGAGTTGTTCAAGCATTTTGTGTCTACCTGGGGGTTTTGATTATAGTACTTTCTAAACATAGAAACATAGAAAATAGGTGCAGGAGTAGGCCATTCGGCCCTTCGAGCCTGCACCGCCATTCAATATGATCATGGCTGATCATCCAACTCAGTATCCTGTACCTGCCTTCTCTCCATACCCCCTGAACCCTTTAGCCACAAGGGCCACATCTAACTCCCTCTTAAATATAGCAATAAATAAAGAAAGACTCAGCAAAATAACTTATTCATATACTGCCTTCACTAAGTTTCCATTGTCCGAGCACTACGTTTACTATCTAAATGGCATCAAGTTGGGAAAAGGGGAAGTACAACGGGATCTGGGGGTCCTTGCACATCAGTTTATGAAAGTAAGCATGCAGGTACAGCAGGCAGTGAAGAAAGCGAATATAACAAGAGGAATCGAATATAGGTGCAAAGAGGTCCTTCTGCAGTTGTACAGAGCCCTAGTGAGACCACACCTGGAGTATTGTGTACGGTTTTGGTCCCCTAATTTGAGGAAGGACATTCTTGCTATTGAGGGAGTGCAGCGTAGGTTTACAAGGTTAATTCCCGGGATGGCGGGACTGTCATATGCTGAGAGAATGGAGCAGCTGGGCTTGTACACGCTGGAGTTTAGGATGAGAGGATATCGCATTGAAACATATAAGATTGTTAAGGGTTTGGACACGCTAGAGGCAGGAAACATGTTCCCGATGTTGGGGGAGTCCAGAACCAGGGGCCACAGTTTAAGAAGGAGTAAGCCATTTAGAACGGAGACGAAGAAACACTTTTTCTCACAGAGAGTGTTGTCTGTGGAATTCTCTGCCTCAGAGGACGGTGGAGGAGGGTTCTCTGGATGCTTTCAAGAGAGAGCTAGATAGGACTCTTAAAAATAGCGGAGTCAGGGGATATGGGGAGAAGGCAGGAACGGGGTACTGATTGGGGATGATCAGCCATGATCACATTGAATGGCGGTGCTGGGTCGAAGGGCCGAATGGCCTACTCCTGCACCTATTGTGTATATTGTCTATTGTTTACCAAAGTGAAGATCATAATAATACTTTATTAGCCAAGTATGTTTTGCAACATACGAGGAATTTGAATTACCAATAAAAAGCAACAAGACACACAAAATACATTTTAACATGAACATCCATCACAGTGCCTCTTCCGTATTCCTCACTGTGATGGAAGGCGAAAAAGAAAGTTCAATCTCCTCCCTTCTTTGTTCTCCCGCGCTCGGGGGCCTCGAGCCTTCTGTTGACGGGACGATCTTGGCTCCCGTAGCCGGCGGTCGGGCCGTCGGGGCGATCAAGCTCCTGCATCGGGGAGGGGGGGGGGGGTGTCAGCTCCCCGCGCCGGGAGATCGGACCCCAGTTCGGGGCTAGTCGAACCTCTTGCGACTTTGGAGCTTCCCGACATCATTCGAGACTGCGAGCTCCTCGATGTTGAAATCGCAGGCTGCAGTTGGAGCGTCGATCCCAGGCAAGGGATCGCAGGCTCCGATGGCAAGTCCACGGTCTCGCGGTGGGGCTCAAAGTCAGTCTCGAACAAGGCCTCCAGCTCCATGGTGTTAGGCCGCAGAGCGACCGGAAATACGATCCGGAAAACAATCGCATCTCCGGCAAAGCAAGAGATTGAAAGAAAGTTTCACCCGACCCCCTCCCCCACATAAAACAAACCAGAGAACATTGACACATACTTTTTAAACACACTAAAAATAACAAAAAAGACGAAAAGACAGACAGACCGTTGGCGAGGCTGCCATCGCTGCCGGCGCCACCCGGTGGATATTGGCTGTGATTAGTAATGTAGTGGCCATTTGGCCTGTTTTGCATGTCACTGATGATGGCATGTGCCTTAAAATTTTAGACTGCCCGTTATATTGTGGGTGGGATTTATGAAGTGTTTTTGGGCGTGTTTGGAGCTTAGATGCTTGCGCAGAAGTTTAGTTTTTTGATTAGTTTGGAGAGACGATGGGGAAGTTTAACCCTTTGACCAGGCGGGCCACATGCCAGTGTTATGGAGACACGAGGAGTTTTCTAACGTCTAAAGTAATAAGCTGGAGTTCGATGAAGATTGTAGTAACGAGTCGGAAGAAATTTGGATGTATCTTACTGTTTTCTATCAACAATAAAGCATTTTGAAGCCATATCTGCAAAGAAGATCTGAAGGTCTCACTCAGTGAGTGAGCTCGCATGCGTTTAGAAGACACCCCCTTCAACCATTCTCATCCATTTAGCGGCTAGTGCTAATTACCTGAAAGATATGAAAATCTGCCTCTACAAGTAATACAAGAGCTTAGAAGGCATATTGAAATGCAAATAATCCTGGCATATCAACACACAGCTGCCATTATTCAA
This sequence comes from Malacoraja senta, assembly GCA_038087875.1. Lineage (NCBI taxonomy): Eukaryota > Metazoa > Chordata > Chondrichthyes > Rajiformes > Rajidae > Malacoraja > Malacoraja senta. The sequence continues at coordinate 264,810 of JAXLNO010000600.1, forward strand.
AAGGGAATATAGCAGCATTGCAGACTTGATCTATTAATGTGGCGTTGTTAGTTCTATCTCCAGCCCAGAGTTTCAACTGATTACAATGCACATGGTTCTGAAGTGTAACTTTACCAGGGCCATGCACCACTTTGTGTGTACGTGCTACTGCTTCTGGCATGCTCCTCTTCAATGAGGAATGAAGCCAGGGCGATGTCCTGGTTTAATGATCGAGGTGGAGTGAGGGCCATGACAAAGGACTCTAAGCATCTTATGGAGACACAAGGAACTGCACGAGTGGCAGATGCTAATGTGCCTCACTCTGGTAATGGTGGAGGCCCAGGACAGAAAGGCTGTATTGGAATGGGAAGGAGAGTCAAGTACTGAAATGTTCAATTTATTCTGAATTTAATTGATTGACTGTGGTGGGGTGCCGCTAACATATGGAAGGTATTCTTAGGATGAAGATGAGATTATATCTGCAAGGACTACACTCCTACTACTGAGATTATGAAAGATGCGTATCGATGCATAAAGATGGCTAGTCGGGAGCTCCAACGATGCAGAGGCTTGACCAGCCCCGACGATAGACGATCGCCGGCGCGGGGGAGCCGACATCCCCCCCGATGCAGGAGCAGATCGCCCTGATGCGGAGTGCCAAAACGCTGACGGCTACGGGAGTCAAGATCGTCCCGTCAATGGAGGGCTCGAGGCCCCTGACCGCGGGAGTGCAAAGATGAGAAGAGATTGAACTTTTTTTCACCTTCCATCACAGTGAGGAATGTGGAGGAGTCACTGTGGTGGATATTTATGTTAAAATGTGTTTTGTGTGTTCCGTTGCTTATTATTTGTATGATTGACTTGGCAAATGAAATTCCTCGTATGTTGCAAAACATACTTGGCTAATAAAGTATTATTGTGATTGTGATTGTAATAGTAGGGATCATGGAGTCAATTATAAAAGACAAAATGGCGGCACATTTGGATAGCAGTAACAGGATCGGTCCGAGTCAGCATGGATTTACGAAGGGGAAATCATGCTTGACTAATTTTCTGGAATTTTTTGAGGATGTAACTAGGAAAATGGACAAGGGAGAGCCAGTGGATGTAGTGTACCTGGACTTTCAGAAAGCATTTGATAAGGTCCCACATAGGAGATTAGTGGGCAAGATTAGGGCACATGGTATTGGGGGTAGAGTGCTGACATGGATAGAGAAGTGGTTGGCAGACAGGAAACAAAGAGTAGGGATTAACGGGTCCCTTTCAGAATGGCAGGCAGTGACTAGTGGGGTACCGCAAGACTCGGTGCTGGGAGCGCAGCTATTTACAATATACATCAACGATTTAGATGAAGGGATTCAAAGTAACATTAGCAAATTTGCAGATGACACAAAGCTGGGTAGCAGTGTGAACTACGAGGAGGATGCTATGAGAATGCAGGGTGAATTTGACAGGTTGGGTGAGTGGGCAGATGCATGGGATATGCAGTTTAATGTGGATAAATGCGAGGTTATCCACATTGGTAGCAAAAACAGGAAGGTAGATTATCTAAATGGTGTCAAGTTGGGAAAAGGGGAAGTACAACGGGATCTGGGGGGGGTCTTTGTTCATCAGTCAATGAAAGTAAGCATGCAGGTACAGCAGGCAGTGAATAAAGCGAATGGCATGTTGGCCTTCATAACAAGAGGAATTGAGCAAAGAGGTCCTTCTGCAGTTGTATAGGGCCCTAGTGAGACCACACCTGGAGTATAGTGTGCAGTTTTGGTCCCCTAATTTGAAGAAGGACATTCTTGCTATTGAGGGAGTGCAACGCAGGTTTATAAGGTTAATTCCCTGGATGGCGGGACTGTCATATGCTGAGAGAATGGAGCGGCTGGGCTTGTATACTCTGGAGTTTAGAACATATAAGATTATTAAGGGTTTGGACACGCTAGAGGCAGGAAACATGTTCCTGATGTTGGGGAAGCCCAGACCAGGGGCCATAGTTTAAAAATAAGGGGCAAGCCATTTAGAACGGAAATGAGGAAAACACTTTTTCACAGAGAGTTGTGTGTCTGTGAAATTCGCTGGCTCAGAGGGCAGTTCTCTGGATACTTTCAAGAGAGCTAGATAGGGCTCTTAAAGATAGCGGAGTCAGGGGATATGGGGAGAAGGCTGGAACAGGGTACTGATTGGGGATGATCAGCCATGATCACATTGAATGGCGGTGCTGGCTCGAATGGCCTACTCCTGCACCTATTGTCTATTGATAAACCTTTCGCTCATGTTGATTTTGGCACCAGCTATCCAAATGCAGCGTGTCACAATGGATGTGGACTCAGCCAATCGGTGGTCACTGATAGTGCTAGTGATGGAAAATGAAATCTCCCATCCAATTTATTTGTTATCATTGCTTATCTCAGTGCAAATGTTTGCAGTTGCTAAAAATGCAAAACAAAAATAGAGAACGCAGAAACACTCGTAGGTTAAGGATTAGGAGAGACACAGAATCGACATTTCAATTCAAGCACCCTTCAAAAGTATTGGAGAAGTGAGAAAAGGACGGTGCAGCGGTAGAGTTGCTGCCTTACAGCACCAGAGACCCAGGCTCAATCCTTAATATGGATGCTGTTTGAACAGAGTTTGTAGGTTTCCTGTGACCTTTATAACAAGAGGCGTCGAGTATAGGAGCAAATAGGTCCTTCTGCAGTTGTACAGAGCCCTAGTGATACCACACCTGGAGTATTGTGTGCAGTTTTGGTCCCCTAATTTGAGGAAGGACATTCTTGCTATTGAGGGAGTGCAGCGTAGGTTACAAGGTTAATTCCCGGGATGGCGGGACTGTCATATGCTGAGAGAATGGAGCGGCTGGGCTTGTACACTCTGGAGTTTAGAAGGATGAGATGGGATCTTATTGAAACGTTTAAGATTGTTAAGGGTTTGGACACGCTAGAGGCAGGAAACATGTTCCCGATGTTGGGGGAGTCCAGAACCAGGGGCCATAGTTTAAGAATAAGGGGTAAGCCATTTAGAACAGAGATAAGGAAACACTTTTTCTCAGAGATTTGTGAGTGTGTGGAATTCTCTGCCTCAGAGGGCGGTGGAGGCAGATTCTCTGGATGCTTTCAAGAGAGCTGGATAGGGGTCTTAAAGATAGCGGAGTCATGGGATATGGGGAAATGGCAGGAACGGTGTACTGATTGTGGATGATCAGCCATGATCACATTGAATGGCGGTGCTGGCTAGAAGGGCCGAATGGACTACTCCTGCACCTATTGTCTATTGACCGCATGGGTTTTCTCCGGGCGCTCTGGTTTCCTCCCATATTCCGAAGATGTACAGGTTTGTAAGTTAATTAGCTTTTGTAAATTGTCCCTAGTGTGTAGGATAGTGCTAGTGTACGGGGATCACTGGTCGGCGCAGTCTCGGTGGGCCAAAGCGCTTGTTTCCGCACTGTGTCTCTCAACTAAACTAAGCTCAAGACCCTTCTTAAAGTGGTGAACAGCTTGACAGAGTTACATTAGCCAAGTATGTTGCAAGGCATGGAAACTGGTCCCTCTGCTCAACCTGCCCACACCGACCAAGATGCTCCATTTATACCAGTCCCACATTTGACCCATATACCCATCAACCTTTCTTATCCATGTACCTGTCCTAATATGTGGAGGAAAGAACTGCAGATGCTCAACATCCTCGTAAATCTTCTCTACGTCCTTTCTACCTAAATGGCATCCTTCCTATAGCAGGGAAATCAAATCTGAGCACAATACTCCAAATGTGGTCTCACCATCATCTTGTACAACTGTAGCATATCATCCCAACTTGCATACTCAATTCCCTGGCTGATAAAGGCCAATGTGCCAAATGTCTTCTTGACCATTGTTATCCATCTTGGACAGCCATGTGGAGATGGGGGCTCTGCCAGAGCCCAGCCTGTGAATGCAGTGCAGAACAGCAGACAGCCAACCATGTCATCGCTGGGTGCCCGCTCTACCACCCAACAAATGGAGCTCAGGGCTTGCGAGACATTGACGTCAACAGAGACAACAACCTGGCTGCTCAACACCCGGCTTGAGATCCAACTATTCCTTTGGTTTATGTTTCATTCGCAAGAAGAAGAAGATCCATCTTTGATGCCACTTTCAGGGAATGATGTACCTGCATGTCTAGATCCCTCTGATCTCCCCTCGGAGTTTTCTCCCCTGTACAAAAGGCTTAAAAAGTTGGATATATCCAGGACGTTTCCTCTGACCGATGAGTGCAGAACCAAAGGTCAATTTCAGAATAAGGGGTAGTCTTTTTAAGACTGAGGAGAAATTTGTTCACTCAAGAGACCAATGAATCTATGAAATTCTCTCCCCAAGGGCTGTGGAAACTCAGTCATTGTGTGTATTCAAAGCTAATATTGATACACGTCAGGGTATTACGGGAATCAAGGGGTATGGGAATGGTGCAGGAAAATGGTGCCAAGTTAAAGGGTTAGTCATAATCTAGATGGAGGGTGGAGCTGGCTCGAAGGCTCACTCCTACGTTATGTGGAAAGCCTAGCATTTATTATCCATCTGCAATTGCCACTTCAGCCAAATGCTTTGACAGATGTCAGTGTGCCATCACTGAGCATCCCACTAACCAGGAGCAATGAGTGGGAGTGGATGGGTTAGATGTGGATTAGAAACTCAATTGGATTTTAGAAGGATGAGAGGGTATCTTATTGAAACATATAAGATTATTAAGGGTTTGGACACACTAGATAGAGGCAGGAAACATGTTCTCGATGTTGGGGGACTCCAGAACCAGGGGCCACAGTTTAAGAATAAGGGGTAAGCCATTTAGAACGGAGACAAGGAAACACTTTTTCACCCAGACTGTGAGACTGTGGAATTCTCTGCCTCAGAGGGCGGTGGAGGCGTTCTCTGGATACTTTCAAGAGAGAGCTAGACAGGGCTCTTAAAGATAGCGGAGTCAGGAAATATGGGGAGAAGGCAGGAACAGGGTACTGATTGTGGATGATCAGCCATGATCAGTGAATGGCGGTGCTGGCTCGAAGGGCCGAATGGCCTACTCCAGCACGTATTGTCAATCGTCTAATTGTCAATTGTGTTTGATCTTGGGCTCAGTGATCAAGGATTGAACTGAGTAGATTAGATATGTGGTCAATGTTTGAGGTGGGAGTCGGGTCAGTAGTTAATAGAAAGTTATACAGCGTGAAAACAGGCCCTTCAACTCATTCATGCCAACCAAGATGCTGGTCCCATACCTGTCCAAACATTTCCTGTCCAAAGTCTTTTAAATGCTGTAGTTGTTACTGCCTCAACTCATTCCATATACCCACTACCCTCTGAGTGAAAAAGTTCCTCAGGTTCCCATTAAATCTTTCCCCTCACACTTTAAACAATGTCCTCTGGTTCTTGGCTCCCCTATCCCAGGAATAAGACTGCATTCAACCCATCTATTCCCCTCACGAACACCTCGATACGATCACCCTTCATCCTACTGCACTCCAAGGAGGAAAGTCCTTGCCTAATCTCTCCCTATAGCTCAAGCCCTCATGCCCTGGCAATAACCTAGCATGTCTTCACTGCAGTATATTAGGGTGACCAACACCAAATATATTACTCTCAAAGCAGTCTCGCCAACAGTAGACAATAGGTGCAGGAGTAGGCCATTTGGCCCTTCGAGCCAGCACACCATTCAATGTGATCATTGCTGATCATCCATAATCAGTATTCTCCCCATATCCCCCTGAGACCGCTATCTTTAAGAGCCCTATCTAGCTCTCTCTTGAAAGTATCCAGAGAACCGGCCTCCACCGCCCTCTGAGGCAGAGAATTCCACAGACTCACAACTCTCTGGGTGAAAATGTGTTTCCTCGTCTCCGTTCTAAATGGCTTATCCCTTATTCTTAAACTGTGGCCCCTGGTGCTGGACTCCCCCAACATCAGGAACACGTTTCCTGCCTCTAGCATGTCCAAACCCTTAATAATCTTATATGCTTCAATAAGATACCCTCTCATCCTTCTAAACTCCAGAGTATACAAGCCCAGCTGCTCCATTCTCTCAGCATATGACAGTCCCGCCATCCCGGGAATTAAACCTACGCCTCACTCCCTCAATAGCAAGAATGTCCTTCCTCAAATCAGGGGACCAAAACTGCATACAATACTCCAGGTGTGGTCTCACTGGGGCCCTATACAACTGTAGAAGGACCTCTTTGATCCTATACTCAACTCCTCTTGTTAACAAGTCTGAAAAAGGTTCCTGAACCAAAACATAACCTCTCCCCATGTGCTCCAGAATTACTGCCCGACTCGCTGAGTTATTCCAGCATTTTATATAGGTTTTGTAAACCAGCATCTTCAGTTCATTGTATTCACCAACATCAAGGTTAATTCCCGGGATGGCGGGACTGTCATATGCTGAGAGAATGGTGCAGCTGGGCTTGTACACTCTAGAGCTTAGAAGGATGAGAGGCTATCTCATTGAAACATATAAGATGGTTAAGTGTTTGGACACACTAGAGGCAGGAAACATGTTCCCAATGTTGGGGAATCTAGAACAGTTTAAGAATAAGGAGTAAGCCATTTAGAATGGAGACGAGGAAACAGTTTTTCTCACAGAGAGTGGCGAGTCTGTGGAATTCTCTGCCTCAGAGGGCAGTGGAGGCAGGTTCTCTGGATGCTTTCAAGAGAGAGCTAGATAGGGGTCTTAAAAATAGCAGAGTCAGGGGATATGGGGAGAAGGCAGGAACGGGGTGCTGATTGGGGATGATCAGCCATGATCACATTGAATGGCAGTGCCGGCTCAAAGGGCCTACTCCTGCACCTATTGTCTATTATCTTGTACAACTGTGACACAACATTTAAACTTCTATACTCAATAGTCTAATGAAGGCCAGCATGCAAAAAGCGTAAGTGTAGTGTAGTGTAAAGATATAGCGTGGAAACAGGCCCTTCTGCCCATCGTGTCTACACTAACCAACAATTACCCGTACACTTGTTCAATCCTAGATCCTAGGGACAATTTACAGAAGCCAATTAACCTACAAACCATCACATCTTCGGGATGTGGGAGGAAACCAGAGCACCCAGTGAAAACCCACCATCACAGGGAGAAGATGCAAACTTTGTACAAACATTACCCGTAGTCAGGATCAAACCAGGGTCTCTGGCACTGTGAGGCAGCTCTACCAGTGCACAATTCTGTTGCCCCACTTCTTCACCACGCTATCTACCTGCAACAGCACTTTCAGTGAACCAAGTGCCTGTAAACCCAGATCCCCTTGCTCTACAACACACTACGCGATCTTGCCATTCACTGCCAATGTTCTGCCTTAATGAAGTCTGATGAAGGGGTAGCTAGGGAAGGGAGTGCGAGGAGAGGTCAAGAGGGTCGGCTGTGCCTTGACCCAAACCTAACCTCTTCTTGTACTTCTCCTTGTCCGCCTTGAGGCAGTTGAGCTCCTTCTGCTGCTCCTCCAGCCGGCACTTGATGTCGTTCCTGGCCTTCTGGAAGATGGCCTCGGAGCGGGTCGTCTCGTCTTTCTCGGCGTTCTTCAGCTCGGCCAGCAGCTCTTTGTTGCGGCGCATGAGGCTGAGGATGGTGTTGTTGATGTACTTGGCGAAGCGGTCGTTGAGGTCCTTGAAGCGCTCCTTGCCTTCCTCCAGGCCATCGTGCAGCTCCTTCTCCACCTGCTCGCCCGACTTGTCGGGGTAACTGGCGACCGGCCGCTGCTGGCAGCTGGAGTGCATGGTCGCGGCAGGCGTCGCCCTTTCCTCCGCGGGGAGGGGACGATTCTGCTTCTCGGCTCGAGTGCCTGTGGTCGAGGGAGGGGGAAGCGGCCTGCAGACCAAACCCTGGCCCGCTCGGGTGGGGAAGGGAGGTGAATAATCAAAGCAAAAACGCGCACTGCCTCTTGCTGTCCTCACGCCGGGCGCCCTCTAGACGCCGTCTGTTTACTTTCGTCGGTCAGCGGCGGTTTAAACCCCGCCTCGCTCTCGCCCCTCCCCCCCCTCCACTCCCCTCCCCCCTCCCCGTCTGCGTCATGCGCCCCGCCCCTATCCCTCCCCCACCCGCCCCGGCGGACAATCAGCCGAGGGAGGGGGAGGGGTGGGGGGTTCAACGACAAACAATCGACCCACGTGCTCCCAACCGACGGCCCCGCCCCCTGTGCCCTCCCACGCGCGTGCGCACTCTGGGGCCCGGCCCCCGCCGAACCTCTCCCGCGCAGCGGCCAACCGCTCTCTCCCTCCCCGCGCAAGCGCACTACCCCCCCACCACCACCACGAAGAGCAGCAGCACCATCCCGCGAGCACGCGCACTACCCACCCTCATCATCATCAGCCTCAGCAGCACCAGCACGCGCTTCTCGTGACCGTGCATGTACGCTCCCGCTGGCATTAGCGCGCTTTATGTCCTCCGGACTTCCGCCAACCCGCCCGCCCGCCGCGCTTTCGACGGCAGCGGGTCGTCGTCGTCGTCGTCTTCGGTGCGGGATGGGCTCGGGAACGGGAATTCTTGCTGGGATTAATGCAGAAGCGGTGCGTCAGTTCGAAAAAAAAAATGTTTTTAATCATTCGAATCGGTCAGGTTCAGCTCAGGATGGAGATGAGGTGAGTGAGGGTGGTGAATCTGCGGGATTATTGTCACGGACGGCGGTGGAGGCCAAGTCATTTGGTATTTTTGTAGCGGTTCTTGATTAACAAGCGCTTCAGAGGTTATGGGGAGAAGGTTCGTTTATTATTGTCACTTTACCGAGGTGCACTGAGAAGCTTTTTTGATGTTGCGTGCTATCTAGTCATCGGATACATGATTACAATCGAGCAGTCTACAGACATGGGTTAAAGGGATATAACGTTTAGTGCAAAATAAAGTCCGATTAAAGATAGTCCTAGTGTCTCCAATGAGGTAGATGGTAGATCAGGATCACTCTCTAATTGGTGATCAGCCATGATAGAATGGCGGAGTTGACTTGATGGGCCAAATAGCCTAATTCTGCTCCGATACCTTCTGATTTTATGGAAAGAAAAGAGTGCTGGAGTAACTCAGACGCCGTCATCAACCCAGAGATGCTGCCTGGCCCACAGAGTTGCTTTGTGACTTTCTGTCCGTTTGTAAACCAGCATCTGCAGGTCCTTGCGTCTAGGTTTAGATTTAGGTTTACTATTATTATCTGTACTGAGGTACAGTGAAAAGCTTTGTTTGCATGCAGATCAGATAACACTACGCATAAATACAATCAAGACAAACTCAAGTACAATAGGTAGAGTAACATGCTGTAAAAGAGCTCAGTCCGCCTGAACCTACATGATCTCCCGGCTGCTAAACACTTTTAATCTCCCTCCCATTCCGACACAGACCTTTCTGCCCTAGGTCTCCTCCATTGTCAGAGTGAGGCTAAACGCAAATTTGAGGAACAGCATCTCATGTTTCGCTTGGGTAGTTTACAGCCCAGTGGTATGATTATTGATTTCTCTAACTTCAGGTAGCCCCGGCATTCCCTCTTTCTCCATCCCTCCCCCACCCAAGTCGCACTAGCTTCTCATTTTCACCCAACAAACAGATAACAATGGCCTGTTTCCTTTACTTTTTTCATGTCTTTCATTCAGTGTTCTTTATCTCTCTACATCATTGTCTATATCTCTCGTTTCACTTATCCCTAACCAGTCTGAAGAAGGGTCTCGACCCGAAACGTTACCCATTCCTTCTCTCCAGAGATGCTGCCTGTCCCGCTGAGTTGCTCCAACTTTTTGTGTCCATCTTCGCTGTAAAATAGAGCTGTAATCATTGCTGTAATCATTGCCCGTCTCAAACCCATTGCCCGTCTCAAACCCATGCCTGCGCCTGCAGCTTCAATGTTTTGATTTGGCACATTTTATGTTCTCCGCCGTCTTTTCCTTCAAACAACTCGTTTGTCTTGTCTTGTTTCGGATCAAATGGGTAATTCTTGCTGGGATTAGTGCAGTCGAAATGGGCAGTCTTTAAAATAGTTTTTAATACCACATTAAATAGATTTAGGTTTATTATTCTCACGTGTACCAAGGTACAGTGAAAAGCTTTGTTTTGCATACTATCCAGTCAGATCAGATAATACTATACATAAATACGATCAAGTCAAACTCAAGTACAATAGGTAGAGCAAAGGGGAAGATACAGACTGCAGATTTGTCCAGCTCCCACTCCTGTAATCATTGCACATCTCAAACCCAAGCATGCCGCCAATGCTCCATGATCACGAGAGAGACCACAGCTTTGACTTTTTTCTCTGGCGTGCTTTAATTTCTCCATGTCCCCAATGACATTATCTTATCCTTCAAACAACGGAGTAATTGTTTCTTGTCTTGATGGGCATGGGTGTTCTTTTCCCAGGGTGGAAATGTCCAACCCTAGAGGTCATAGGTACAAGATGAGAGAGCGAAGGTTTAATGGAGATAGGCGGCGCAAACCTTTTAACACAGAGAGTGGTGGGGCCAATGCATTGCCAGAGGTGGTGATGGAGGTAGATATGAAAGTGGCATTGAAAGGGCTTTTCGATAAGCACATGGAAGTGCAGGGAATAGAGGGATGTGGATCATGTACAGGCAGACGTGATCAGTTTATCTAGGCATCATGTTCGGCACAAACGTTGTAGGCTGCAGGTCCCATTCATGTGCTGTAGTGTTCTATGTTATCCAAAGGACAATATGAGATAAGGATGATAGGCACAAATTACTGGAGTAACAACTGGATTTGTCTGTCAATTTCTACAGCCCAGCAAACTGAAAAATTAACTCTGCTTCTCCCTCCAAATACATCTGCTGAATGAGTCCAGCATTTTCTGCCTTTATTTTAGTTTTTCCAGAATATTTTGTTTTCTGATCATCACATACATACTGCTTCTCGTAGAAATGTCATCCTTGAAGAAAGTTTTCTCTCTTCTTTAGTGCGTCTCTTTTACTCATTTCATGATTCTTGATGTCTGTTTGCCTTTTTGTCTTTAATAAGCGCTGCACCATTTGTTATTTTCGGCCGATATCCTCATAGCCTAAATTCCACAATTTGTTATGGTCTCAAACTCATAACTGCTCTAAATTCATAGCTTTTATTATTTTTCTCTGGAATTGCTTTAGTATGGAAGGCAAAGAGAGGGATGGCCTTTTTAAATGTTCCCAGCAGAGCTTTTTTTGCACCAGTATATAGATAGTTCAACTAGAGAAGGGGCCAAACTGGACCTGATCTTTGGGAATGTAAGGTTAGGATTATTGTGAATATGACCATAACTAGGTTTCAAGATAGTTAAGGAAAGGGAAAAGAATATTCTGAAAATTAAAATTTTGAATTGGGGAAATCCTGATTTCAATATTTAAGTCAAGATCTGGCAAATGTAGACAGGGAACAGGTAGTTGCAGTAGGTCTAACCAGTCAAGAAGGAGTAATTCAAAATTGAAATAACGAGAATTCAGGGTCCACGTGTCCCATAAGGGTGAAAGGATGGAACTATGGAAGTTAAGAGATAGCAAAGTTTGATTAAGTTTTAAAAATAGAGCATCTGGCTGGTATAGAGAACCGAAAACAGGGAAAGGTCTTTGGGAGTAAAGAAAGTGTAAAGGGTTCTTTAAAAAAAAAGTTAGGAGGGCAGAGAGTGGCCTCAAAATTAGGAAACATCCCAAATGTTGTAATGTATTTGCAGAACAAAATCTGTTTGTGGAGCCAGAGGACATAGGTGAGATAAATGAATATCTCATCTGAACATGCACAAGGACTTTATAGTTGGAGAATTCGAGGGGACCGAGAAAATATTATTAAAGTGGATGGGTATCTGAAGAGTACCTTTTTCACACAAAGGATGGTGGGGGTATGTAACAAGCTGCCAGAGGAGGTAGTTGAGGCAAGGACTATCCCAACATTTAAAACAGGTACATGGATAGGACAGGTTTGGAGGGATATGGGCCAAACGCGGGCAGGTGGGACTAGTGTAGTTGGGACATGTTGGCCGGTGTGGGCAAGTTAGGCCAAAGGGCCTGTTTCCACACTCTATGACTCAATGGGGGAAATATTAGAAGGCTCAGGCTCAAAATGGAAAATCACCATGAGCCTGATGAGGTGTATTCAATAGTCAATAGGTGCAGGAGTAGGCCATTCGACCCTTCAAGCCAGCACCGCCATTCAATGTGATCATGGCTAATCATCCACAATCAGTACCCCGTTCCTGTCTTCTCCACATATCCCTTGACTCTGCTATCTTTAAGAGCTCTATCCAACTCTATCTTGAAAGCATCCTGAGAATTGGCCTCCACTGCCATCTGAGGCAGAGAATTCCACAGATTCACAACCCTCAGTGTGAAAAAGTTTTTCCTCATCTCCGTTCTAAATGGCTTACCCCTTATTCTTAAACTGTGGCCCCTGGTTCTGAACTCCCACAACATCGGGAATATGTTTCCTGCCTCTAGCGTGTCCAAATCCTTAATAATCTTATATGTTTCAATAAGATCCCCTCTCATCTGTCTAAACTCTAGAGTATACAAGCCCAGCCGCTCTATTCTATCAACATATGACAGTCCCGCCATCCCGGGAATTAACTTTGTGAACCTTCGCTGCACTCCATCAATAGCAAGAATGTCCTTCCTCAAATTTGGAGACCAAAACTACACGCAATACTCCAGGTGTGGTCTCACTAGGGCCCTGTACAACTGCAGAAGGACCTCTTTGCTCCTATGCTCAACTCCTCTTGTTATGAAGGCCAACATGCCATTCGCTTTCTTCACTGCCTGCTGTACCTGCATGCTTACTTTCAGTGACTGATGAACAAGGATCCACAGATCTCGTTGTACTTCCCTTTTCTCAACTTGACACCATTCAGATAATAATCTGCCTACCTGTTTTTGCCACCAAAGTGGATAACCTCACATTTATCTACATTAAACTGCATCTGCCAACCAATTTTCCATCCATGTCAGTACCCAACCCCAATTCCATGTGCTCTAATTTTGCCCACCAATCTCCTATGTGGAACCTTATCAAATGCTTTCTGAAAGTCCAGATATCCACTTGCTCTCCCTTGTCCATTTTCCTAGTTACATCCTCAAAAAATTCCAGAAGATTAATCAAGCATGATTGCCCCTTCGTAAATCCATGCTGACTCGGACCGATCCTGCTCCTGTTATCCAAATGTGCTGCTATATCATCTTTTATAATTGCCTCCAGCATCTTCCCCACCACTGTGAGGCTAACTGGTTTATAATTCCCTGTTTTCTCTCTCCAGCCTTTCTTAAAAAGTGGGATAACATTAGCTACCCTCCAATCCACAGGAACTGATCCTGAATATATAGAACATTGGAAAATGAACAAGCGTTCAAGAGAGTTTTAATGTCATGTGTCCCTGATAGGACAATGAAATTCTTGCTTTCTTTTAGCACACCAGAACATAGTAGGCACGAATACTGAACAGATCAGTGTGTCCATATACCATTGCATAAATATATACACACATGAATAATTAAACTGATAAAGTGCAAATAAACAGATTACTGGCTATTAATGTTCAGAGTTTTGTCCGAGCCGAGTTTAATAGCCATTGTGTCCATGATTTCTAGAGCCATTTCCTTAAGTACCCTGGGATGCAGACCATCAGGCCCTGGGGATTTATCAGCCTTCAGTCCCATCAGTCTACCCAACATCATTTCCTGCCTAATGTGGATTTCTTTCAGTTCCTCCATCACCTGGCTACCAGCAAAAGAGGAGGTAGCTGACCCCCTGACAGATGTGTACGTTTTGACATAGAGAGGTGAGAGATCAATGTAATATCATTCTTCAAGAAGCTTAGTGTAGATGGTTTATGCATGCAACCAATCACATAGCTACCTCACCACTACTAACCCCGCCTTAAGTATCATTTATAATAACGCCTGCTTCTCCTTCTGCGCAGTACAGTAGCAGACTGGAATCAGTGACTACTCGTGTATTAACTCTGTATACTTATTAAAAGACTATTATAATGTCACACGTGTGTAATGACTATTTACATGGTGTCAGACAGTGACTACTCGCGTCTCCTGTTTATCGGTTTTTATTTCTTTTGCTAAGTTTTTATTTTCATTTTGACAATGGCTTCCTCTTGCCGAAAGCCTGCTCAGCACGTCTTCGATTCGGACATCGCGGAGCGCTGGGCTACTTTCGAACTGGACTACCGCCACTACATGACTATTGCTCATCGGAACGAGCCCGATGATGTCAAAGCCTCGCTTCTTCTCAACCTTGCCGGCCCCGATGCCATGAGAAGAGCCAGGACCTTCAATTATGCCCCAGCGGTCCTGGGTGCCAACAATCAGGTACTGGTACCCATGGAAACTGCGGAAGACCCGCATGTCCTGCTACGCAAGTTCGGGGAGATTTGTGACCTGCCCTCTAATCGTATTTTAGAAAGGGCGCGATTCTTTACTCGCAAGCAGTTGCCCGGTGAGCCTGTTGAGCGCTTCATCGCTGATTTACGTTACCTAGCCCAGAGGTGCAGGTTCGAAGCTATGACAGACCAGCTAACTAGAGACATTTTGGTGACAGGGATGATCGATCAGAAACTGAGATCAGAGCTCCTCCGCAGACCCGATCTCACTTTAAATGAAGCCATGCACGCCTGCAGAATGGCTGAGGCCATTGACCCGCCAGACAGTCAGCGTGATTCGGACACTAAATCTATCAACCTGACTGGGTTCAATAGACCGCGACCTCGATCTGATAACACTCAATTTGTGCCTCGGCCCGGCCCTGCATCTGTCGGTGAAACCCCCAAATGCCCAAACTGTAACTACATGCATCACAGGCAGTCGCCATGCCCTGCCTTCGGTAAAGCCTGCAACTATTGCAAGAAATTAAACCATTTATCTGCTGCCTGTCGTTCTCGTGGGAAGGTGCCACGAGCTTCCAGACCTAACCTAAACATGCTGATGCAAGCTGATAACATGTATTGTTCTCTGTCCTTGCTCGACGCTGCCCACGCTGACGATCCAATTATTTCGCAAGGGGAGGCGAGTGTGCATTCACTCCTTCACGCACCTGGCCGATTACCCGATCCAACTGTTCTGATAACTGTCAACAATTCCAGCTTTCACGCTAAGCTCGACACTGGGGCAAAAGTGAATGTAATGTCAATAAGCCTTTTTAAGAAGATAAGGAATAATGAGCTAATGATTGCAGACCGTTCCACTCTGCACGCCTATGGAGGCGAGGTGCTGAGACCGCTGGGAAAAGCTACTTTCACTTGTGTGCTGAAAAAGACAACGAGTGCCTTGACTTTTTATGTTTTGAACTCTGACTGTGTGACTCTGTTGGGCGACCAGGCATGCCAGGATCTGGGCCTGGTGTCGTTTGACAGAACGGTCCACAAGGTGATGATATCGGTAGACCCGGTAAAGGAATACCCAGACCTGTTTAATGATGAACTGGGCAAGCTGCCTATTACCTACAAAATTGCTACTGATCCAAAGGTGTCACCTGTAATTCGTGCTCCGCACAGAGTGTCTCATGCCATGAAGGACAAAGTCGAGTCCATGTTGAACGACATGGTCACCATGGGGGTGCTAGAGGCGGTCAGTGAGCCCACCGAGTGGGTGTCCACCATGGTTGCCACGTTAAAAAAGGACAAGAATGAAATTCGTGTGTGTATCAACCCTAAAGACTTGAACCTTGCCATCAGGCGCCCCCACTACCCCATGAGGACAGTTGAGGATGTTGCAGCCCAGGTCGGACAGGCCACCGTCTTCTCTGTTCTCAACGCAAAAAGCTTGTTTTGGCAGATACCACTGGACAAGGGGTCTTCGGATCTTACCACGTTCTCTACACCGTTCGGCAGATTCAAGTTCCTGCGAATGCCATTCGGCATCAACTCTGCCAGCGAGGTGTTCCAGAGGACCATGGAACAGCTGTTCGCTGGCCTGCCGTGCGCCATCATCGTTGATGACATCCTGGTCTACGGGAGAGACGTGGTGGAGCACGACCAAAACCTACGGCGTGTCCTGGAGCGGGCACGACAGATAAACCTCAAACTCAACCCCAAGAAGTGCAGATTCCGGGTATCCGAGGTCACTTACGTTGGCCATGTCTTCACTCCTGCCGGACTCAAGCCTGATCCTTTGAAAGCTGCCGCTATCACTGAGATGCTTGCCCCCACCGACGTGCTCAGTCTACAGCGCTTCCTGGGCATGGTGAACTATCTTGGGAAATGTATTCCCAACCTTAGCGAACTGAGCTCGTCCTTGCGACAACTGACTAGAAAAGACACCGCCTGGTCCTGGTTCCCGCAGCACCAGCAGGCTTTTGATACTTTAAAGTCTAAGCTGGTCAGCATTCCTACTCTGACGTTTTTCGACCTGAAGCGCCCCATCACCGTCACCTGTGACGCCTCGCGATTCGGGCTTGGCGCAGCCTGCCTACAGTCCTCTGCAGGTGGCTCCCTGCTCCCTGTCTCCTATGTTTCCCGTACCATGACCGACACCGAACAACGCTATGCACAGATCGAAAAGGAGCTGCTCGCCGTCGTTTTCGCCTGCTCTAAGTTCAAGGACTTTCTTTTCGGGAATTCTTTCACGGTTGAGACTGACCACCAGCCATTGGTGACCATCCTGAGTAAGCCGATCCATGTCGCACCTGCCAGGCTGCAACGTATGATGATGCAGCTCCAGCGTTTCGACTTCACCATTGTCTACAAAAAGGGTACTGATATGCACGTTGCCGACACCCTCTCTCGCGCCCCTCACGCCACCTGTGATCAACACCCCTACGAACGGGAAGACCTTCTGGTGCTCGGCGTTGACTTTGTCCCCACTAAGCAGCTTCAGTGCCTATCCGAGCATACTGCCGCCGACCCCGCTTTGCAGCTACTTTCTTCAGTGAAAAAAAGGGGTTGGCCGAGCAAGCGCGCCAGTGCGCCCGCAGAGACACAGCCTTTTTTCCTAGTTTGCGACGAACTGGTCATCCAAGACGGCGTTATTGTTAAGGGCCACAAGGTCGTGGTCCCCTCCTCCCTGTATGACAAGTACTATAGCGTGGCCCACATCGGGCACCCGGCCGTTGATGCCACGATCGCCCACGCACAGTTGCAATTCTACTGGCCTGGAATGGCTAAGTACATTCAGGACCGTGTCTCGTCTTGCTCTACCTGCAACAGCCTTGCGTCCCACCAGCAAAGGCAGCCCCTTTTGCAACAACCCGCGCCTGCCCTGGCCTGGACCTCGGTGGCCGCCGACATTTTCGAGTGGCTTGGTAAACACTACCTCGTCCTTGCTGACTCCTACTCGAACTGGTTTGAGGTTGACCTCCCTCATGTCCGAGATGGTCATCCGTAAGCTGAGGAGACATTTTTCCACTTTCGGCTCGCCTGTGAGTCTGCAGACCGACAACGGCAGGCAGTTTACCAGCCAGGAGTTCAAGAACTTTGCCAACAAGTGGAACTTCCTCCACTTCACGAGCAGCCCTGAGTACCCGCAGAGTAACGGGCTTGCTGAGCGGGCTGTCCGGAGTGCCAAACTACTAATGGAGCAAGCGCGCCTGGCGAATTCCGATTTTTACCTCGACCTCCTGAACCTAAGGAACATTTCCAGGGATTGCTCAACACAAGCTGCTGCCTCGAGTGCTGGAGCCTGCCTCCGTCCAGACGCGCATTCAGGCTAAGCATGACATCGAAAGACGGTCACATGATAGATCGTGCAAGCCTCTGCTGCTTGGACAGGCCGTTCGTCTACATACTGCTAGCGGATATTCCCGTCTGGCCACCCTGGTTGGCATTGCCGATGCGCCTCGTTCGTACCTTGTGGACTTTGAAGGGACTGTCTACCGCAGGAGTCGTCAGCACCTGCTTGCAGTACAGGAGCCGCTCCCGCAGGCAGCCGGACCTTACGCTCCGCCGCTGCAGTTCCAGCCATCCGCTGCTGATCCCGTTGCCGGCCCCTGCATGCCTCAGTCCCCTCGCGTGTTTTGTTCACCTCCGCGTGGGTCGCCCATTGCTAACCGCTTTCCTAGCCCTCCTGCACGTTTGTCCCCCTTGCCGCTTTCTGTTTCCCCACCGGCTTCGTCGCCTCCGGGTTTGGGTCTTTCTGGTGAGGGGGGGGGAAGGGTTGGTCCGTACGCGCTCGGGCCGTGTCAGCAAGCCGCCCGTTCGGTATGGTGATTTTGTTTAAGTCGTTGCCATAGTTATCCACCATGTTTAATCATGTGTTCATGTTTAATCTTCTAAGGGGAAGGATGTAGATGGTTTATGCATGCAACCAATCACATAGCTACCTCACCACTACTAACCCCGCCTTAAGTATCATTTATAATAACGCCTGCTTCACCTTCTGCGCAGTGCAGTAGCAGACTGGAATCAGTGACTACTCATGTATTGTTTAACTCTGTATACTTATTAAAAGACTATTATAATGTCACACGTGTGTAATGACTATTTACACTTAAGAAGAACAAGATATAATTACAGGCCAGTAATTCTAACAGCAATGCTAGGGGAGGTATTGGAAAACATCCTGAGGGACAGGATACACTTGGAAAGACAGGGATTAATCTAAGTTAGCAGGGGTTAGTTAGGGAGGAAAACTTTCAACAGATTACATTTTCCCCCAATGCTGACAAAATGTATTGATGAGGCAGTGTAGTTGATGTAGTCTACGTGGACTTCAGGAAAGCTTTTGACAAAATCACAACGGAAACTGGACCATATGAGATCCAGGACATGTAAACAAATTGAATCCACATTGCTTGAGAACAGGAAGCAAAGAGTGATGTGGAAGGGTTGCTTTTGTGATTGGATCCCTATGTCCGAAGGTATTTAGAGTCATATAGCGCAGAAAGACGCTTCTGCCCAACTCGTCCCTGCCGACCAAGAAGCTCCATTTAAGCTAGTTCCTTTTGCCGCCACTTTGTCCATATCTCTCTCAACCTCTCCCATCCAAATGTCTTTTTGGAGACCTGCCTCAACTACCTCCTCTGGTAACTCATTCCATATTCTCACCACTCTGAGTGAAAAAGTTGCCATACAGGTTCCTATTCAATCTTCCCCCTCTAACCTTAAACCTATGTCCTCTAGTTTTTGATTCCCCTACCTTGGGTAAAAGACTCTGTGCATTCACCATGTTAATTTCCCTCATCTTTTTCTTCTTCTTCTTCTTCTTCTTCTTCTTCTTGCATATGGCATGCACAGCGTAAAGTTGTAGGACAACTTGTTCTGTTTGATCTTATTTAATTGTGCAAGCCGGGTTGATTGCATTCATTGAAACAGGGCGGACCACGTGAAGGTTGCAATCTTCCACCCAAATCTTCCCTCATGATTTTATCCACCCAACTCTACACTCATTCTCTTGTGCTCCAAGGAATAAAGTCCTAGCTTGCCCAATCTCTCCCTATAGCTCAAATACTGGCATCATCCAGCTTAATGACATCCTTCCTGTAGTAGGGTGACCAAAACTGAACACTACTCCAAATGTGGCCTCACTAAAACATCTTGTACAACTAACAGAACGTCCCAACTTCTATACTCAACACCCTGACTGATGAAGGCCAAGGTACCAAAAGCCTTCTTTACCACCATATCTACCTGTGATGCCACGTTTAGGGAACTATGCACCTACAATATACATTCAGATCGGTCTGCACTATAACACTCCCCAGAGCCCTACCATTCACTGTGAACCTCCTCCCCTGGTTTGACTTCCTAAAATGTAACACTTCACACTTATCTGTATTGAACTCCATTAGCCATTCTTCTGATCAGTTGATCGAGCCATGGTTTTTTTTGTAGAAACTACTACTATTTTATACACATTAATAAATGGATATTAATGTAGATATGAATGCATGATCAGTAAATGTGCATATGATGTGGACATTGGTGATTTTGTGAGGATAGTGTTAGGCTGCAGGATGATATTGATTAGCTGATTAGGCGTGGGGTGGGGAGAGCAATGGCAGAAGAAATTTAATCCTGATAAGTGTAAGATGATGCGCTTTGGGTGAACAAATAACCGAGGTCCCTCATTGATCCTTGCAGAACACCACTGGTTGCGGATGCCAGTAAAAATATCCATGGATCCAATGTGCCTTAATTTTCCGGGTCAGCCTACCATGAGGGATTTTGTCGAAAGCTTTATTAAAGTCCATGAATACAACATCCAATGCTCTGCCTTCATCAATCACCTTTGTCAAAATGCTCAATTAAGTTTGTAAGATCAAGTCAAGAGTCAAGTCAAGAGTGTTTTATTGTCATATGTCCCAGATAAAACAATGAAATTCTTACTTGCTGCAAGAGAATATGTAAACATAATAAATAGTATAACAAAAACTCAGAAAAAAAAGAACAAACAATAACAGTGCAATAATAATAATAATAATAGTCTATCGTAGTTCATAGACAATAGGTGCAGGAGTAGGCTATTTGGCCCTTCGACCCAGCACCGCCATTCAATGTGATCATGGCTGATCATCCCCAATCAGTACCTTGTTCCTGCCTTCTCCCCATATCCCCTGATTCCGCTATCTAGCCCTATCTAGCTTATGATGTTGTAGTGTTTAATAGCCTGATGGCTGTAGGGAAGAAGCTGTTCCTGTACCTGGACTTTACAGTTTTCAGGCTCCTGTACCTTCTTCCCGATGGCAGTGGTGAGATGAGTGTGGCCAGGATGGTGTGGGTCTTTGATGATGTTGGCTGCCTTTTTGAGGCAGCGACTACAATAGATCCCTTCGATGGTGGGGAGGTCAGAGCCGGTGATGGACTGGGCAGTGTTTATTCACACAAATATCACCTCCCCACACAAAGCAATGCTGACTACACCTAATAAGTCTGCTTTTCCTGATCCTATAATTTGCAGGTGCGCCTCAAAACAGATACACCATTGGCTATTCTCCAATCCTCTTGGACCACCTCTGTGACTAAAGTTTACCTCTCTTAATAATCTGGGATAAATCATATCAGGCCCTGGGGACATCCACCTTTATGTTCTTCGATTGACCCAACAACTGAAGAAGGATCTCAACCCGAAACGTCACCCATTCCTTCTTTCCAGAGATGTCTGTCCCGCTGAGTTACTCCAGCAATTTGTGCATATCTTCGGAGTAAACCAGCATCAACAGTCCCTTCCTACACACCTCCTTGATATCGCTCATTGCTCTAGATTAGAACATCAACGTACCCTCCGTGATCTCATCATCTCCCATGTCCTTGTGAATATTAATGCAAAACACTAATTTAGTATGTCGCCCACTTCATTTGCAGCGTTAAGTCGGCTTGGACATGGTCGGCAAAACGAGACTCGGCCTTCAATGCCCGATGACTCGACAATAAATACCCACTTACGCGAACATTTAGTGGGTGGAACAGTTTAAGCGCCGAAGGCGTCGCTATGTACAGTGTGTTTTTTAAAATTATGCGTTGCAGGTCGGAAGCTTATTTTAGTGGCACTACGGTAATCCTGTGAAACAGTGGAGCACAAGGCTGCAGGGAAAGTTGAGATAGCGTCGGTAAACCGGAGACTGAGCCACCGTAGAATCCGCATTCAAAGGGCGATTGAAGCAAGAGATTAAGCGTTGGATTGAAGACGAAGAGTGGAAGCTGACTGAAGTGCCGGTCATAGAGTCTGACCGCTTTGGGGTGGCGTTGTTTCGGCATTTACCCCCACGAAGTCTTCGGAGCGAGAAATATAACGTGAGCGAAACGTGTGTGTTGAACGTAGGGGGGAGAACAAGGTTAATGAAGCTGGAGTAACTCAGGGGGGCAGGCAGCATCTCTGGAGAGATTAGGAATGGATGATGTTTCGGGTCGAGACCCTTCTGAAGCTGCTTAGTTGTATTCCGCTCAGTTTATTTCAAGTAATGAGCGCCTCTGCATTTATGAAATCAAAAGAGATTGATCTTAAGCTTACAGCAAACTGCATTGGATGCGGTATATGCCTATTTGTGGGAGCATGGACTGCTGTTTGGCTCAGCTGATCATGACACTGACAGTGTGTACCATGTATGGGGTGTTATATAACTTAAAAAACGGCAAGTGGTATTGCAATAAATTGAGTAAAGCCATGAGACCAAATGCAGGAATGTCCTGTGGGAAGCCTTGTGATGGATGGATGCCTTTCCATTTTGTACATTTATCAATGCTGTCTGGTAACCCAGATAAACTTATACTGCCTGCCCCCACCCACCTTGTCCTGACTGTATCTGATCCTGGGTATGTGACCCTCCCAGTCTTTATGTTGCATCTTATCACTTATTGTTAACAACAGCACTCCAGGTCAAAGTTAATTGCAGACCTAGTGAAAACTCGTTATCTACACGAGTTAATAATAATTATAATAATAAATACTTTATTGATCCCCTCAGGGAAATTCAGATGTCCAGAAGCCAACAACCAACAAACCCACACATTCAGAACGAAAGCAGACAAAAACTATATAAAATACAATATGGACAATACCTGAAAGCAATAAATACATAAAAAGACCCAATAATTAACTATTAAAAAATGCAAAGCATCCCCATACAGCCTAGTATTATAAAATCTAATGGCTGCAGGGGTGAAGGATCTCCTGAACTGCTCCGTTCTACAGTGCAGGGAGAGGAGCCGGTTGTTGTTCCGTGTGCTCTTTTGACCCTCCAGAATTTCATGGAGGGGGTGCCCGGAGTTGTCGAGGATGACCTGCACCTTGCTCCTCATACACCTCTCAAGCACATCCCAAACACTCCCCACCACCCCTCAATGCATGTTCACTTCTTTCAAAGTGTGGAACCACAATGCAGAAACCCAAGAAGAATTAATTTACAGGCCTCATGAGAGGAATCATAGAATGAATGGAAAACAATTGTTAGGAACAAGCTACTGGGGTTGGTGGTTGAAGCAAAAAGTGACATTTAAAAGACTTGAATAAGCCAATGGATATGCAGGAAATGGAAGGATATCGGTTATGTGCAGGTAAATAAGTGATGATCTTGGTATGTTCAGCACAGACATTGTGGGCCAAAGGGCCTGTCCGTGTTCTGTACTACTATGCTCTATGTCATCAGGTGTTCATCTAATGTAATCATACGATCTAAGTTCATAAGAGATAGTAGCAGAATTAGCCCATTCGGCCTATAAAGTCTCTCTCCTAACCCTATTCTCCTGCCTTCACCCCATAACCTCTGACACCCGTACTAATCAAGAATCTGTCTATCCCTGCCTTAAAAATATCCATTGACTTGAATCTGTGGCCTAGAATTCCACAGATTCACCACCCCCTGACTAAAGAAATTCCTCTTGTAATAATCTTGGAGACGTTTTTATTTTTCAGACCAGGCAGCACAAAGTGGCAAAAGGAACTAGCAGAATAAGTTCATTAAAAAAAAAAATTGGATGTTAATTAATAATATCACACAGCATGGAAGCAGTGTGTTCTCCCCAAAGAGTCTATCTTGGTGATCAAGCACCCAATTACGCTAATCCCATTTTATGCTTCTGATTTCCCCATCACTGCTACCACTGCATCCAGATTCTACCACTGAAGAAGGGTTTCGGCCCGAAACGTTACCTATTACCTTCGCTCCATAGATGCTGCTGCACCCGCTGAGTTTCTCCAGCATTTTTGTGTACCTTCTACCACTCATAGTTGAACAACATGCAAAGGTGTTTCACTGGACAAGTGGTTGGTGGGGATTGAATAGAATGGGTTTATATTATTTTATTCTGTAGATTTTTGAAGAACAGGAAGCAATTTTTTGGGGAATGTTAATTTTTATTGTTGGAGACAAAGGAATTGTAGATGCTGGAATCTAGAGAATACACAAAGTGTGAGAGAAACTCAGTGGATCAGGTAGCCTCGGGTTGAGCCTCTTTACACATTGTAGTATGAGCGAGAAAGCTGGACATGGGAGGCAGGGGCAGGACAAAGCTGGAAAGTAATGGGTATATGGGAGAGGAGGGGTAGGGTAAGGTGAGTGACAAAGGCTAGATGTGAAAAGGAGACAAAAGGGTGTCAGATAAGGAAAGAAGAGGCAATGTAATGCCAGAGAGAGGGATAGAGGTGGAGGGGGAGGGGGTGGTGGGGGAGGGGGGAGGTGGTGTTAAGAGTCAAGAGTTTTATTGTCATGTGTCCCAGCTAGGACAATGAAATTCTTGCTTGCTGCAGCACAACAGAATATGTAAGCATAATACAGAACAGGAGATAAAAGTTCAGTGTGTCTAAATATCATTATATACCAGTGTGTCTATATACCAATAGGCATTGTTGATCAGATGTAGTAAGGTTGTTACTATTAGCTGGAGGTACACAAAAATGCTGGAGAAACTCAGCGGGTGGAGAAACTCAGGGTTTCGGCCCGAAACGTTACCTATTTCCTTCGCTCCATAGATGCTGCTGCACCCGCTGAGTTTCTCCAGCATTTTTGTGTACCTTCGATTTTCCAGCATCTGCAGTTCCTTCTTTAACACTATTAGCTGGATGTAGTTTATGTATAAGTGATTTGGTGGTTTAGGAGGTGGTGGTGAGATGAAAAATGACTTCACTCAGGTTTATTAATTCAGTGCCCCTAGCTGGCAGTGAATATTCATTCAATGATTATAGACCAAGGCTGAGATCAATCAATTTTGAGAACAAGCAGCCCAAAGGGTAGAACATTTGGACTGAAAAGAAGTGTCAACCATGATCTAATTGAACAGTGAAAAGTGCTTTTAGGAGCTAACTGACCTATTTCTTATGATCTTGAAATTCATTGCTTTTAGGTTTTGTGCAATTAGGGCAGTACGGTGGCGCAGCGGCAGAGTTGCTGCCTTACAGCGCCAGAGACCCAGGTTCGATCCTGACTATGGGTGCTGTCTGTACGGAATTTGTACGTTCTGCTTGTGACCTGCACAGGAAACTGTGAGCCTCCGGGTTCTTCCCACACACCAAAGGCATAAATGTAAATTGTCCCTAGTGTGTGTAGGATAGTGTTCATGTGCGGGGATCGCTGGTCGGCACGGACTTGGTGGGTCGAAGGGCCTGTTTCCGCGCTGTATCTCTAAACTAAACTAAACTAAAAAAGTTTGAAGTAGGGTCTTGACCCGAAACGTCACCCTTTCCTTCTCTCCAGGGATGCTGCCTGTCCCGCTGAGTTACTCCAGCATTTTTTGTCTACCTTAAACTAAAAAACTAATCAGCCTGCACTCAGTGTTATTAAACATATTGTTGAGAAATAGTTGGTTAGTGCAATAATAGCATGCAAAGTATATTGGTTCACCAATGAATGCTTGTGAGTTGATATTATATGCATTATGTTTTTGTTAACTTCTGCAATTATAATTGTTAATTTCTTACATTCTGAATTTGTTTTATTTCACAGCTGTGTGTTCGAAACAATGGTCAATCTTGAAGGTTACTGTGAGGGCAACTCATCCTTGTCAGAAGTATGGATTCAACATGGACTATTCCCATGTTTTTATTTCACCCTTGTTTCAACAGTACTTTTGAGCATTGTCTTCTTTCTTGGTGCACTGCAGTGTGCTTGTTACAATATATATGGCACCACCATGGAGCCAAAGCACGTACCTCGCTCTCGTCTGTTCCACCTTCAGTTGTTGCTAACAATAATCCTGCTGCTGCAGTTTGCAACCTACATCCTCTGGCAGGTCTTCAGCTTGGACACCATCTACGGATACATGATTGTATATTCTTGCCTATCTCTCATCGGATGGGCATGTACCATCTTCCTGCTACACTTGGAGCGCAAAAGGGTGATGGTGCGCGACAGAACGCGTGGCCATGGTACTATTCTATTACTTTTCTGGGCTCTGGGATTTGCAGCGGAGAATCTGGCATTTGTGTCGTGGAAAAGTCCTCTATGGTGGTGGTCCCTGGACAATACTGACCAGAAGGTATGTTCTGGAAATATCATTTAATATGGAGGTAAATGTTCATTAAATGTTTAAAACTGAGTTTTCACAGATCCAGTAACCGGTGACATACCTGTAAGTTGGGTATTTATTGTGACCTATGGCGGGGAATTGATTAAAGCTGAGATTACTATCTAAATGGCTAATTTGATAGTAAGTTGGGAAAAGGGGAAGTACAACGGGATCTGGGGGGTCCTTGTTCATCAGTCTATGAAAGTAAGCATGCAGGTACAGCAGGCAGTGAAGAAAGCGAATGGCATGTTGGCCTTTATAACAAGAGGAGTCGAATATAGGAGCAAAGAGGTCCTTCTACAGTTGTACAGAGCCCCAGTGAGACCACACCTGGAGTATTGTATGCAGTTTTGGTCCCCTAATTTGAGGAAGGACATTTTTGCTATTGAGGGAGTGCAGCGTAGGTTTACAAGGTTAATTCCCGGGATGGCGGGACTGTCATCTGCTGAGAGAATGGAGCGGCTGGGCTTGTACACTCTGGTGTTTAGAAGGATGAGAGGGAATCTCATTGAAACATGTAAGATTGTTAAGGGTTTGGACATGCTCGAGGCAGGAAACATGTTCCCGATGTTGGGGCAGTCCAGAACCAGGGGCCACAGTTTAAGAATAAGGAGTAAGCCATTTAGAACGGAGACGAGGAAACACTTTTTCTCACAGAGAGTTGTGAGTCTGTGGAATTCTCTGCCTCAGAGGGCGGTGGAGGCAGGTTCTCTGGATGCTTTCAAGAGAGAGCTAGATAGGGCTCTTAAAAATAGGGGATATGGGGAGAAGGCAGGAACGGGGTACTGATTGGGAATGATCAGCCATGATCACATTAAATGGCGGTGCTGGCTCGAAGGGCCAAATGGCCTACTCCTGCACCTATTGTCTATTGAATGTTTCATGTTGGGGACTTTGCATTAATCAAATCATGCTTTGTTAACATTACACTTGTTCACCATCCTGGTAAAGAGCCATGAAGATCAGCCATCATAATCAATTGATATAATACAAGCTTGGTGATGTGCGAGAACAGCCCCCCAAAAATGTTAAGAGTTCAAGAGACATTTATTATCACATCCACCAATTGGTACAGTGAGATTTGAATTACCATACAGCCATACAAATAAAAAGAACACAATACACAATATAATTTAACATGAACATCCCCACACAGCAAAATCAACGTTTCCCACTGTGAGGGAAGGCAATAAAGTTCAGTTATCTTCCTCATTGTTCACCCGTGGTCGGGGCCTTTGGGCCCTACGCATTTGCCGCAACGGCGACCCGATGTTTCAGGCCCTCTCGCCGGGATGATCGGAGCACCGGCGTCGGAACGGAGAACACTCTCACTGGCTTGGAGTTTCCGAATCGGCCACTTCTTACTGGAGACCGCGGCTCCCGAAGTCCACATGCCGAGCTGGACGTAGCTCCAACAGTGGCGATCCCCAGCAAAGATCCGAGGCTCCGTGATGTTAAAGTCAGCGCCACCCGCAGCTGGAAGCTCCGCAAACCACAGCTCCACGGTGTTAATCAGCAGGTCAACACTCCGGAGCTCCACACGGCGATCCCTGGTAATGGCATCGCCCGCTCCGTGATGGAATCCAGTGCTGCGCCGCCGCTGAAGCTCTGGCCGGTCTCCGGCAGGAAAGGCTGCGCCAATCCAGATGGTAGGCCGCGAGGGGGGGGGGGGGAAGATGCGACTCGGAGAATAGATGCATCCCGACCAGGAAGTGACTGGGAAACGGTTTCCCCCTTCCCCTCCCCACCTCCCCACATAAAGAAGACTAAGAAACCTCCAGGAACATACTTTTAAACAGACTAAAAATAACAAAAAGGGTGAAAGGATGAACAGACTGCTGGCGAGGCTGCCAGGCGCGGCACCACCCGATGACGATATGTTATGTATTTAGCTTGGGAACAATAAACCAAAAGAGGGATGTATTTAGTTTGGGTTTATGTGGGAATAGACCTCCGAAAGTGTGAGGTATTTGGAGAGGGAAATTCTAATTGGAGGATGAGGGGCAGAACGTCTGGGGGAGAGAAATACAAGGATTTCCTTTCATAGCTGGAGGGTCCAATGTGCTTGTGGTCGATAAAGAAACCCATTTTCTTTTTTTATAAAGAACTAAAATATGCCACTGCTATCCTGAAGAACATGATTATCCTTGTGGAAGATTGAAAGTTTTAATGGAATGAATAAAATGGAATACTTTATTGTCACACGCAACAAGGCACAGTGAAATGCTTTGCTTGCTTACCCAAGGTATGCAAATAGTTGCCACGTAAACAGCGCTGACAAAGTATCCTGCGCCCGTTCCTCCTTTGCTCTCCTCCTCCTTCAGAATGGCTGCCTGGGTATTAGATGTAAGGAAAGTTTGGACAGACTTGAATTATTTTCTCTGGAGTGCCAGAGGTTGAGGGAAGGTCTTATAGAAGTATACAAAATCTTGAGGTAGACAGTCAGAATCTTTTTCCCAGGGTGAAAATATCAAATACAAAAGGCATAGTTTTAAGGTGCAAGGGGCAACGTTGAAAGAAAAACATTGTAGACCAAAGGGCCTGTTCCTATGCTGTACTTTTCTATAAAGATCAAATAAAAATTTCAATGTTAAGGACACTTATTGCAAAATAAAATTGTGCTGGGGTGAATGATCAGCTGTTAACGAGCAGACTCGAGGGGCAGAATACCTGCTCTTTCCCATGTTCTTATGACCCTATGTCTCTGGATGATTGAATGAAAGAGTAAGAAGAAAATGAATATTAGTGAAGGGCGAAAGGCAAATTTTGGGGGGCTCAACATTTTGTCCGTATTGAATGCACTCATCTTGATGGGTTTTTCAAGATCTAAAGCAATCCGATTTAAAGCACTGATGTGAAGTAGATTTTATTGTCTACCTTTTACAGAACAATGTGTAGGAAGGAACTGCAGATGCTGGTTTACACCGAAGATAGACTCAAAATACTGGAGTAACTCAGCGGGACAGGCAGCAACCCTGGATAGCAGGAATGCTCTATTTGTGCTCTGAAGAAGGGTCTTGACCCAAAATTTCAACCATTCCTTCTAATCATAGATGTTGCCTGTCCCGCGGAGTTACTCCAGCATTTTGTGTCTATCTTTTACAGAAAAATGTTTGTTAAACAGTTTTAATATCAGTACAGTGAAAGGTTATTTAATTATCACAAAGGTGGAGGTATGCATATAGCTAATCAGATTGATCTGAGTTTGGAATTAAGTACTTTTCATAAGGGAGAAGAACAAGGCTATGCATCTTGTGTGGCATTATTTACTATTTCCAAAGCCCTTCCTGTGCAATGTACCAATCGTATAATCTCAGCAACCGTCTGACGGTGTGCTTTTGTTTTTCTGTACTTAACAACCTTTTGGGGCACCTGCAATAATTCAGCATTATCATAATCATCCCAGCATCTCTGATGTAATTTTATTGTAGTGACATTCAGCTAGAATTGCTGAATCACGGTTGTCTCAACTCATAACTTTCATATAATTAAAAATTATTGCAACTTGCATTAATCTATTCAGTAAATTGAATATGTACTTAAAAAAGAGACGTGTTGAAAGAGTAGAAGGGGTGAAGACCTAGGATAAAGAAGAAACAAAATAGCAATAGGCCTAAGGTAGACAAAAATGCTGGAGAAACTCAGCGGGTGAGGCAGCATCAATGGAGCGAAGGAAATAACCAACTTTTCGGGCCAAAACCCTTCTTCAGACTGAAATAGGCCTAGTCTGCATATTGCTCAGCCACTAAAATAAAGGACAATCTTTTATTTAGTAGAAATAAGGAACTGCAGGTGCTAGTTTACAAAGTGCTGGAGTAACTGAGTGGGTCATGCAACATCTCGAGAATATGGACAGGTTACATTTTGGGACAGGACCCTTCTTCAGACTGATTGTGGTGGGGTTGGGGGGGGGTGGTGTTGACGGGAAGACACCTGGCAAGTGTTAGGTGGATACAGATAAACGGGGGGGTGTTGGAAAGCAGATGGTTGGACAAAGGCCAGAGATGAAAAGACAGAAGGTGTGAGAGAAAAGGATTGAAGGGTTACAAATTGTGGAGCTAGAATATGGAAGTAGGTGGAAGGGGAAGGGGGGGAGAGAAATAGATGCGAGTCCAGGTGGGGCATAGGGGAGAGAGTGCGGAGGTAGAAAGGAGGAAGAGGGCGGGGTTTGTAGTTACCAAAAAGCGGGAAATCCAATGTACACCCCGCTGGGTTTCAAGCCACCCAACGGGATTTGCATGATGATCCTCTTGTTTGCGTATGGCCTCACTCTGGCAATGGGGGAGGCCCAGGACAGAAAGGTCAGTGTGGAAAGTTAATATAGTTGGCAACAGGAAACTCCAGCAGGCCACGGTGAACCAATCGTACGTGTTCAATGAAACGGTCGCTGTGTAGGTTTGGTCTCGCTGATGTACAGGAGGCCATAATCCAAGTGAGTCTGATGTCAGGGTGGAAGTTAGCGGTGAAGGTAATGAAACCTATGAGTTCTGCACGTGAACAGGATGCAGCCCCGATGCGTCATCGATGTAGCAGAGAAAAATATGGGGGATGGTTCCAGTGTACATTTGGAACAAGGATGTAACCAAGAAAAATACAGGCATCGATGGGGTCCATGCGAGTGCCCAAGGCTACTCCTTTAATTTGAAAAATATGAGAGTAGTCTAAAGTGAAGTTGTTGAGGGTGAGGACTAGTGCTGCCAAGCGGAGGGAAATTGATTGTATCTCTGTTCAAAGAAAAACTGGAGGGCCTTGAGGGCATGAAGATGTAAAGGGACGGGACTAACTCCACCACGGTGAAGATGGGGCAATGGGGGCCTAGAAATATAACATTGTTGAAGGGCATGCGAGATGTCTCGAATGTAGGTCGGAAGGGAATGGATAAGGGGGGGATAGGATGCATTCAATGTATTTGGAGATGAGTTCTGTGGGGCAGGAGCAGGCAGAAACAATGGGTCTGCCAAGGCAGTCCTGTTTGTGGATTTTGGGATGGAGATCGAAGCGGCTGGGCAACGATAAGGTTGGTGGCTGTGGAGGGGAGATTGCCAGAGGTGATGAGATCAGAGACAGTCTGATAGATAATGGCCTGGTGTTTGTCTGTGGATCATATTCGAGGGGTAGGTCTGAGGAGGTGTCTGAGAGCTAGCCCCCGCCCTTAGCACGGTGGAGGTCAGCCTGCCAATTTACAACGCATCTCCCCCGTCAGCCTCCCCACCACAATCAGTCTGAAGAAGGGTCCCGACCCGAAACGTCACCTATCCACGTTCTCCGGAGATGTTGCCTGAACCCGCTAAGTTACTCCAACACTTTGTGTCATCTTTTACTTAGTACCGTTTTCAACATAATTTTTATTCATCCATTAGATCAAAATCTTCCATAATTTTAAGGGCCACAGGAGAAAAAAACGTCAGTCTTATGATCGTATGTAGACATAAAATGCTGGAGTAACAGCAGGACAGGCAGCATCTCTGGAGAGAAGGAATTGGCGTTTCGGGTCGAGACCCTTCAGACGTCACTGGTGTGAAGGAATAAGATGTAAATGAATATTAATGAAGAGCTAAAGGCAGATTTTTGAAAATTGGCCGTGCTGTATGCATGCATTAACATAGAGTCATAGAGTGATACAGCGTGGAAACAGGCCCTTCGGCCCAACTCGCCCACACCAGCCAACAATGTCCCAGCTACACTCGTCTCATTTGCCTGCGCCTGGTCCATATCCCTCCAAATCTGTCCTATCCATGTACCTGTCTAACTGTTTCTTAAATGATGGGATAATCCCAGCCTCAATAGACAATAGACAATAGGTGCAGGAGTAGGCCATTTGGCCCTTCGAACCAGCACCGCCATTCAATGTGATCATGGCTGATCATCCCCAATCAGTACCCCGTTCCTGCCTTCTCCCCATATCCCCTGACTCCGCTATTTTTAAGAGCCCTATCTAGCTCTCTCTTGAAAGCAACTACCTCCTCTGGCAGCTTGTTCCATACACCCACCACCCTTTGGGTGAAAAAGTTACCCCTCGGATTCCTATTAAATCTTTTCCCCTTCACCTTGAACCTATGTCCTCTGGTCCTCGATTCCCCTAATCTGGGCAAAAGACTCTACCCGATCTATTCCTCTCATGATTTTGTATACCTCTATAAGATGATCCCTCATCCTCCTGCGCTCCGTGGAATAGAGACCCAGCCTACTCAACCTCTCCCTTTTGCTCTTGATGTTTTTTCAAGATTTAAAGCAATTAGCCTAAGATGCTGATTTGAAAAATAATTTATTGTCTACCTTTTGCAGAATCAGTCAATCGGTCAAAAAATTCTTTAGTATCATTAAAGTGAAGGATTCTTTTATCTTCAAGAATAGACAATATACAATAGACAATAGGTTCAGGAGTAGGCCATTCGGCCATTCGAGCCAGCACCGCCATTCAATGTGATCATGGCTGATCATCTACAATCAATACCCCGTTCCTGCCTTCTCCCCATATCCCTTGACTCCGCTTTCTTTAAGAGGCCCATCTAGCTCTCTCTTGAAAGTATCCAGAGAACCGGCAGAGAATTTCACAGACTCACAACTTTCTGTGTGAAAAAGTGTTTCCTCACCTCCGTTCTAAATGGCTTACCCCTTATTCTTAAACTGTGGCCCCTGGTTCTGGACTCCCCCAACATCGGGAACATGTTTCCTGCCTCTAACGTGTCCAAACCCTTAATAATCTTATATGTTTCAATAAGATCCCCTCTCATCCTTCTAAATTCCAGAGTGTACAAGCCCAGCCGCTCCATTCTCTCAGCATATGACAGTCCCGCCATCCCGGAATTAACCTGGTAAACCTACGCTGCACTCCCTCAATAGCAAGAATGTCCTTCCTCAAATTAGGTGAAGGATTACAGTGAAGGGTTTTTTTATCTTCAAGAACCTGGAGGTGTGAGTGTTGTTGATCAGATTGACCTGAGTTTGGAATGAAGGACTTTCATAAGAGAAAAGAACAAGGCTATACGCAAACAGTATGACAAATTTTAGTTTTTGACCCGTGTTGTGTCCAAAACCCTTCCTGAGCAATGTACAATTGTGCAATCTCTGAAACCATCTGATGATATGCTTTTGTTTAGTTAACATACTGTTTAGGGCACATTATTGTAATCATCCCAGCATCTGTGATGTAATTTTATTGTAGTGACATTCAACTAGAATTGCTGAATCACAGTTGAAACTCATAGTGTTCATATGTTTTAAAATTATTGTTACTTGCATTAATCTGTTTGGGAAATTGAATATGTACTTGGAAATGAGGTATTGAAAGAGCAGAGGAGTGAAAAGCTCGGACAAAGAGAATAAGAACAGTTTAGTTTATTAATTTATTATTGTCACATGCAACAAGGTACAGTGAAAAGCTTTTTGTTTCGTGCTATCCAGTCTGTGAAAAGACTATGTATTACAATCAAGCCGTCCACAGTGTACAGATATAGGATAAAGGGTATATCATTTAGTTCAAGATAGAGTCCAGTAAAGCCCGATTAACGATAATTTGCAGGTCTCCAATGATGTAGGTGGGAGGTTGAGAGGATGATTCAATTGCCTGTTAATAGCTTGGAAGAAACTGTCCCTGAATCTGGAGGAATACATTTTCAAACTTCTGTACCTGTTGCCTGATGGAAAGAGGGAGTGACCGGGGTGAGACTAGTCCTTGATTATGCTGGTGGCCTTGCCAAGGCAGCGTGACGTGTCAATGGAGTCGATGGAAGGGACGTTGGTTTGTGTGATGGTCTGGGCTACGTCCACAAGTCTGCAAGCTCTTGCGGTCTTGGATGGAGCTGTTCCCAAACCACGCTGTGATGCATCCCGATAAAATGCTTTCTGTAGAAAGCCCACCTGTAGACGTTGGTGAAGAAATGCTGAACTTTCTAAGCCTTCTAAGGAAGTAGAGGCGTTGGTGTGCTTTCTTGGCCATTGCTTCGATGTGGCTGGTCATGGAAGTCTGTCCGGGCCATTTGCTTTCTGTGGGTTCATCCTCAGGAAGGCTGATCTAACTGGACAGAAGAAACAAAAATAGAAATAAGCATAATCTAAAGTATGATCTTTTGGTTAGTATTGTGTCTTAGGCCCCCTTTGGTCACGGCTGACCATGGGTCTCCAGGGTGCTATTCCCTATATGGAGGACGCCTGTGCGTGACTTTGTTTAACGTGGAGAGACTGGTGCACAGACAGCCACCCCACAGTCCTTGACAGATCTGGGTCAGGATCCAGTGGCATGGTGACAAGGTGACAATCCACGGAGAATACTGTATACAGCTAGTATTGTATTCTAGCTGTATATTAATTGATTCCCTCAATATCCAAAAGTCTGCAGATAGTGGATTATTAGTGTTTTATTGTATTCGGTTCCATTTGATTGCAACTCGATAGCAATTTCTTTTGAGAATGAACATTTCCAAACAGGTAATTTTATATAAGATCTAAATAGCTGCATACTGAATATAATGTAGGCAAGGGTGTGCCAGACAATGTCTCATACTTTCTTGACTTGGCTGCTGTCCAGTATTATTACTGCAAGTTTTTTCATGGATTTCTGTGACACCGCAAGTTTTTTGCAATATCTTGAGCTTTTCCTCTAGAAATACTCTAGGATAACCTGCCTTTTCTTTGGTATACAAGTGTTCCTCTTTGCAAGTCTCTAGAACCAGGCATGGACATCCGTTTTGTAGGAGTAGTTGTAGAAAGTAGCTTGATCTCTATCTCAAGTTCATATTTTCATAAGTGCATAAAGTTCATACAACTTGCTCACATTGACTTCATAAGTCCATAAAGTTCATACAACTTGTTCACAATGACTCCTCTTTGAAATATAGTAGAAGGGCCAGGCTTTCCCTGATGATATGAGGCAAAAGTATATGATTAGACTGGGGAGAGATTAAAATCTGGAGAAAATGGGCAAGTAGTGAGCTGATGAAGAGAAGAGTGAGGTCGGTATTCCTAAAAGAAAAGACAAGGTATTTGAAATAAAATACTTACTTGCTTACTTACTGCCTGTTATGCCTCCTGGCCTGTAGCAACGAAGGTCCTCCACTCCTGTCTGTTCTGGGCTAGCTTCTGGACACTACAGTCCTAGAAGTCCATCACGCCCAGTAGTGTTGATTCCTTCAGTTGCTGTTTCCGTAACATATTTGTTTTACGAGACAGGGTTGTTAGCCCTGTGCTCAACCCCCAACCTGGAGGACCAGTGGATCGCTCTTCGTCTCGAGATGTTCGGCGGCTGTGGCAGGGCCTGAATGCAATCACCTCTTACAAGGCAAAATCAGGAGGCAGCTCGAATGTCGGCGAAACATCACTCCCTGATGAGCTCAATGCGTTTTACGCACGCTTTGATAGGGAGAACACCGATGTGCCTTGCCGAGCCCCCATTCGCTGTGATGGTATTTCCGTCTCAGTCACAGAGGCCGACGTCAGGAAATCCTTCAGAGGGGTGAACCCCCGAAAAGCGCCTGGACCTGATGGTATACCTGGTTGTGTTCTAAAAACCTGTGCGGACCAACTGGCTGGAGTTTTTACGGACATTTTCAACCTCTCACTTCTGAGGTCTGAGGTTCCCACCTGCTTCAAAAGGGCATCAATTATACCAGTGCCCAAGAAGAGTAAGGTGACGTGCCTCAATGACTATCGACCTGTGGCACTAACGCCTGTGGTGATGAAGTGCTTTGAGAGGTTGATCATGACGCAGATCAACTCCTACCTCGACAAAAACCTGGACTCACTGCAGTTCGCTTACCGCCACAACAGATCAACGGTTGATGCGATCTCGCTGGCCCTCCACTCCGCTCTGGACCACTTGGACAACAAAAACTCATATGTCAGGCTGTTATTCATCGATTACAGCTCGGCATTTAACACAATCATCCCCTCCAAGCTGGTTACCAAGCTCGCAGAACTGGGTCTCTGCGCATCCCTCTGCAATTGGATCCTCGACTTCCTCACTCTCAGACCACAGTCTGTTCGTATTGGTGGAAATGTGTCAGACTCGATAACAATTAGCACGGGAGCACCTCAAGGCTGCGTGCTCAGCCCCCTGCTGTACTCACTCTATACTCATGACTGCGTAGCCGGACATAGTGCGAACTCCATCATCAAGTTCGCTGACGACACCACTGTTGTGTATCACTGATGGCGATGAGTCAGAGTATAGAAGAGAGATCGAGCAACTGTCCATATGGTGCCACCACAATAACCTGGCCCTCAACACCAGCAAAACCAAGGAACTGATTGTGGACTTTGGAAGGAGTAGGATGGGGACCCACAGTCCCGTTTATATCAACGGGTCGATGGTTGAAAGGGTCAAGAGCTTCAAATTCCTGGGCGTGCACATCTCTGAAGATCTTTCCTGGTCCGAGAACACTGATGCCATTATTAAGAAAGCACATCAGCGCCTCTACTTCCTGAGAAGATTACGGAGAGTCGGTTTGTCAAGGAGGACTCTCTCTAACTTCTACAGGTGCACAGTAGAGAGCATGCTGACCGGTTGCATCGTGGCTTGGTTCGGCAACTTGAGCGCCCTGGAGAGGAAAAGACTACAAAAAGTAGTAAACACTGCCCAGTCCATCATCGGCTCTGACCTCCCTTCCATCGAGGGGATCTATCACAGTCGCTGCCTCAAAAAGGCTGGCAGTATCATCAAGGACCCACACCATCCTGGACACACACTCATCTCCCTACTACCTTCAGGTAGAAGGTACAGGAGCCTGAAGACTGCAACGACCAGGTTCAGGAACAGCTACTTCCCCACAGCCATCAGGCTATTAAACCTGGCTCGGACATAACACTGAACTTTATTAGCCAATATTGTTATTTGCACTTTATCAGTATATTGATTCATGTGTGTATATATTTATAGAATGCCTTGTAGTCAATGCCTTCTATGTTCTGTTGTGCTGAAGCAAAGCAAGAATTTCATTGTCCTATCAGGGACACATGACAATAAACTCACTTGACTTGACTTGACTTGACTCTACCCTTCGACCTGTCCAGCATGGGAGACCCTAACAGGAGACAAATCTCCCACTGGCATAGCTCTAGGGGTCACTGAGACACACAAGCTCCCCGACCACGACAAGGTTGCAATCCATTGGGGAGAAAGTAAAATAGTTTGTAATGAAACCAAAGTCCTGTGTTGGAAATATGCCGCGGGTTAGCTAGCATTTTATAAAGAGGGAGAAAATGAGTTAAGGTTACTGAGCAGGTTTGGCAGCTTCCATGGAGTGAGGAATGGTGTTACATTAACGTGTGATCAACATCAAGGACAACATCAAGAACAGTCTGAAGAAATTCCACATCACATCGAGCAACTGGGAGCACATTGCACTGGACAGACGCTCCTGGAGGAAATCTGTGCAGGAAGGAGCTGCACGTCACGAAATGGAACAAAGCGGGAACAGAGCAGAGACAAAGCGACAGCACCGTAAGGAGAGAGAGAAGGGGGCTCGACGTCTACCAACCACCGCCAGTCTCCACTGCACACGTTGCTCAAAGTTGTGTGGATCGGCGATCGGCCTCTACAGACATCTGCAGACCCACAAGTAGACGACTCAATGGAGAGGAGAGGACAGTCATACTCGTTTCCCGTGACCGCCGATGATGATGATTAATAATGCAGGTCCACTATCTTGAGATCACTGCTGTGCTGCACCCTGGACTGCAATATTACTCTCAGCATGGTCCAGGGTTAGTCTTCCACTGGAAGGCCCCACTCCTAGCACATTGCCATGACCCACACAGGGTAGTACCTCTCCCAATGATAGTGCTCAGGGAATGGAGGGATATGGATTATGCGCAGATAGATAAGCGATGATATTGTCATCATGTTCAGCACAGATATTGTGGGGCGAAGGGCCTGTTCTTCTGCTGTACTATCTATGTTTGTTCAATATTCGTCTGCACTCATAGTCAGGCATTCACAGCTGTCACAGTTTTATTGTTTAACCATCAGTCTTAAGGCACATAAATTTCTGCATTCCTCATTTTATTTCTCAATGACCATCTTGTATTGCTGAGTTGTTTAAGAAGGAACTGCAGATGCTGGAAAATCGAAGGTAGACAAAAATGCTGGAGAAACTCAGCGGGTGAGGCAGCATCTATGGAGCGAAGGAAATAGGCGACGTTTCGGGTCGAGACCCTTCTTCCATGGACCCTGCTCTGTAGATGCTGCCTCACCTGCTGAGTTTCTCCAGCATTTTTGTCTATCTTGTATTCTCAGTATGCACTTTCTCATGGGTGTAAATATTTTCTCTTCATCCATTTGATCAAAATCTTTCATAATATTAAATGCCTCAGGAGAAAATAACCGATCTTTTATAAAAATCCATCATAGCTTCCATGCTTTTAAACTCTATGCCCCTGTGGATAATACCTGTTTTCTCAAACTGCTCTGCCAATTGTGAGCTGTATGTAAAAGCTCGTATCATATTGTCCATTTGATAGCAGCATTAGCTAATATTATTTGTTTCTTGAGCTTGTTTTTGATTCATAGGGTGAATGATATGGTGTATTATAGTAACTCTATAGAAGACGAAGTATATGTGCAAAGTAGGCACAAAATGCTGGAGTAACTCAGCGGGACAGGCGGCATCTCTGGAGAGAAGGAATGGGTGACGTTTCGGGTCGAGACACTTCTTCAGATATGTGCAGGCAGATTGTGAGAGCTAAACAAACGTTACTGCACTGAAGAAGGATCTCGACCCGAAACGTCACCCATTCCTTCTCTCCAGAGATGCTGCCTGTCCCACTGAGTTACTCCAGCTTTTTGTGCCTATCGTTGGTTTAAGCAAACATCTGCAGTTCCTTCCTGCACAAATGTTACTGCACTATCTTTTCAGATGACATCATGTAATCGTATGTGGATTAGTGCCTGACAGTATTTCTGCTTTGCAGGTACACTTTGGTCTGTGGATGGTACGATATTTCTGTACGTTTCTGTTGTTTGCCCTTGGATTGAAAGCACCAGGTTTGCCTCGAAGACCCTACATGGTGATCATTAATGAGGATGAACGAGATGTTGAATGCAATGAGGTAGGTGAATAATTAAAAGAGGTCTTGGATTTATGTAGCATTATTCAAAATCTTGGAACAAAGCGCTGAATTTGCAAGCATTAATACAAGATATTAGCTGAAGAATAAAAATTAGGTAACCAATGGGATTTGTTCTGCTTTTTATTTGAAAAGAAAGGGAGACTCTTGGTTTAATATCTTGTCTGAAATACTGGGGGAGTTTAGAAACTGCTTATATAACTATCCTTGTCAAAGAACTTTTAACTGAAGAAGGGTTTCGGCCCGAAACGTTGCCCATCTCCTTCGCTCCATAGATGCTGCTGCACCCGCTGAGTTTCTCCAGCATTTTTGTGCACCTTCGATTTTCCAGCATCTACAGTTCCTTCTTTAACAAAGAACTTTTAACTGTAGTGTGCTGTGAGATGTCACGTCTGAATATTATCATGGTGTAACTATATAGTGACTTTGCACTTGAAAAAAAAAAAAATATTA
Source organism: Malacoraja senta (assembly GCA_038087875.1). Lineage (NCBI taxonomy): Eukaryota > Metazoa > Chordata > Chondrichthyes > Rajiformes > Rajidae > Malacoraja > Malacoraja senta. The sequence continues at coordinate 304,144 of JAXLNO010000600.1, forward strand.
ATAGGATAATTTATTTATTTCTCAAGATTGAGTGTATAGTTATTTGAGTTGGAGGCAGAAAATGGAGTTGGGTTCCAATTAGGTATTCTTTTTTTCTTAATATTTTATAGGTGTCTATAAACGCTTTTAGATATTCTAAGTGGCAGGGTGTGACAAGTGATGAAATTATGTTGGGGATTGCACCATTCAGCTTGCATAACCTTTTAGAAGATGTGTTAGAAAGCCACCTGCCCTGATTTATCAGTAACACAAAGGTAGGTGATATTGTATGCAGCCTTCAAAGTGAATTGGATAAATATGGAACTATGGTGAAAGTTGAGGGAGACTTGCACACTGTGGCACTGTGTTTAGGTTTCTGCGTCTCTGGTGCTATGAGGCAGCAGCTTTACCAGCTGTGTCGCTGTGCTACCCAACATTTAATAGTAAGATTAAACGAGAACGTACCAGTTTGAAGTTTGATCTGTATTTTATGAGGAGTTACGATGAGGGATTACGTGAAGAACCCGTCCAGCACGCATGCGCGACATACTTCAAAGCAGCGGTGTGGAATCACAGGAAACACAATAATTGAAATAATCATAGTAAAGAAAAGGAGAACTAAGATACCAGTTGATCTCTATAATTGAGGGTGGGAGCGGAGGGCACGTAATCCCTCATCGTAACTCCTCATAAAATACAGATCAAACTTCAAACTGGTAAGTTCTCGTTTAATCTTACTATTTTACTTCGGAGTCACGTGAGTGACTACGTGAAGATTTTAAAGCTCTGTGATTTCAAACCGTGTAACAGTTCATACTTCACTCGCTGCCGGTCATTCAAGGGAGGAAGTATGTTATCGTAATCAACCATGAATCTGTTTGTAAAACAATAATGGTATTTATTAAACAATAACAAAAGAAAAATGCACCCCCGGGCTTAAATTATATATTTGCAGATTCTAAAACTCTTTCTGCAAATAATACAGGTTCTGCTAGCGGCTTATTGTAGAACGTTTGGAACGTTTTCTCCATGGACCACCCCGCTGTAGCCAGGATGTGGTCCAGTGGCACGTCCATCCTTTTAGCCGCCGATGTGGATGCTGCCCTGGTGGAGTGAGATGTATATACGTCAGTATCTACTCCAGCAGCTCCCAGTACCTGCTTGAGCCATCTTGAGATAGTTTGGCTCGACACCCGACCATGAGGTTTCTTGTGGCTGACCCATAAGGCTTTTTTTCTCCCTCGAAATCTCTTGTTGTGTTGATGTAAGTGAGTAAGTGAGTCATGACACATAACCGTGGGTCAGGTGGGTATGCCCGGAAATCCATAACTAGGCCTGAAGTTCCTGGCCTGCTCTGCTTTACCAGCTCCTGAATGGTGAATGAGACACGGTCTGGTGTTATAACCATGTTGTCCAGTTGCAGTAAGTGGAGGGACTGGACTCTTTGTGCTGAGACTAGTGCCATCAGCATGACCGTTTTCAGGGTTAGCTGTTCCAGGGTGAGAGACCTGGCTGGTGACCATCCCCTTAGGTATGTCAGGACCACACTGACATCCCAGATTTGGGTGTACCTAGGTCTAGGGGGGTTGGAGTTGAATATACCTCTCATGAGTTTGATCACCAGCGGGTGAGACCCTATGGCCTGTTGTCCTGGTGCCTGTTTTAAGTAGGCTGACAGAGCACTTCTGGCAGTATTGATGGCGCTGTAGCTCAGTCCTTCATTATGGTGAAGGCCGGCCAGGAACTCCAGTACATTGGTTATGGTTGTAGATGAGTATGTGTCCCAGTATTCGAGCAGTATCTTTCCCACTTCCTGATGCTCGATAGGTATTGTTTCCTGGTGGACATACGGTGGGATGCTGTCATCGTGTTGATGGTCCTGTCAGACAATCCCAGGCCCAGCAGTGGTCTTTTCATAATCTGCAACCCAGTAGGTTAATTTTGTCATGGCATGGATGACTTATGCCTGATACCGGGTGAGTCAATAGGTCTGGGCTACTGGGAAAGGTCATAGGAGTTTCGATGACCATGTCGAGGACCACTGGGAACCATGGCTGTGTAGGCCAGTTGGGTACTATCAAAATACCTGAAGCAGAGTCCATCTGTATTTTGCGTAGTACCCTACTGATGAGGCAGAAGGGGGGAAAGGCATAAAATAAATAGTTTCCCCAGTTCAGCGAGAATGCATCTATCGCTGCTGCCTCAGGGTCTGGTTCCCAAGCGACATACATTGGTACCTGGTGATTTAGTCTGGATGCAAAGAGATCGATATCTGGTGTGCCATATTGCTTTGTAATTTTAGCAAATGCTTTAGGATTTAACATCCATTCGGTGTTATTATTGAATTTGCGTGACCTGGTGTCTGCCACTGTATTTAGCTTACCTGGTAGGTAAGTTGCTGATAGCCAAATATGTCTATCGACACACCATTGCCAGATTATGTTGACCAAATTGTCACATGATATCGATTTTATTCCGCCCATATGGTTAATATAGGCCACCACCGTGGTATTATCAATCTGTAAACGAACATGCAAGTGGTGCATATTCGTAGAATATGCTTTTAAGCCATAAAACGCACCCAACATTTCCAAATAATTTATGCCCAGTGTCTGTAGTAAAGATGATTCTAGGTTAGTCCATCTACCACCTGTGCTGGATATGGTATTAGTTGCTCCCCAGCCTTGAGCACTGGCATCTGTTTGTATAGTTAACGTTGGGTTATTGATGATGATAGGGCTGGAACTATGCCAAATGTGCTCTATCTACCATTGTAACTCTGATATTGCTTCAATGGGTAATTTCATCGTTCGGTCAAAGTGACCTGCATGTCGTTTTAACGCCTGCACTTTTGCCCTTTGTAGGTTTTGATAGTGCAGAGGTCCAAATTGTGTAGCTGGAAATGCTGCTACTATTTTGCCAATTACTCTTGCCACTTGTCGGATGGTTGGTCGATCGCTAACCATTAAATTGTCTGTGCCAATTCTGCTGCTTTATCTTTTGGCAATGTTACAGACATGTGGACTGAGTTAATTGTGAATCCCAGACAGTCCATAGTTGTGGATGGCGTCAACTTAGATTTATCTGGATGTAAGACAAATCCCAGGGTTTCAAACAATTGTTTGGTAGCTAATACAGCTGTTTTAGCCAATTCCATGGTTTTGCCTACTATTAGAATATCATCAAGATATGCCATGACAATATGTC